>JAUMHG010000079.1:14424542-14448845 GCA_032359395.1 Enteromius anoplus | reverse complement strand
CCAGTAAAACAGCGGTCTCAGAGAGTCCGGTAACACTGTGATTCCAGAGAGTCCAGTAAACAGAGATTCCAGTAAAACTGTGGTTTCAGAGAATTTGGTTAAACTGTGATTCCAGAGAGTCCAGTAAACAGAGATTCCAGTAAAACTGGTTTCAGAGAGTCCGGTAAAACTGTGATTCCAGAGAGTCCAGTAAAACTGTGATTCCAGAGAGTCCGGTAAAACTGTGATTCCATTAATATGTTAGTCCAATGAATTAAAGTAATTCTAGTTATTTCTATGTATATGAGTTACCAGTGATCAGTTGGTGCAGGGAAAGGAGATCGTTGAAGTCAACAAATAATAATAATATATAATAATCTTTTAATAATAACATAAAAAGGTCTCAACAGGAGACGAGGAGAGTAGCTTAACACGGGTAACATTCAACAAGTATCATTTACATTGATCGACAAACTGAGAACTCAACAGACAGGGTATAAATGCACATGGGACTAATGACAAACTGGAGGATAGCTGGTTAAACACAGGTGGGAGCACATTACCTAATGATTACATACAAACACAGGAAAGACCAAATATGGGCAGACAGGAACTAAAACAGGAAGACATGAAACTGAAACTAACACAAGAACAAATGAAACTGAAACTAAGAACAAACAGAATGTAACATCAGTCAACTGTGTATTCCACCTATGATGCTGGTCAAATGTGAATCCTGATATTCCAGGAAACTGATTCTAGAGATTCTAGTAAATTGTGATGCCAGTAAAAAATTTTGTTAAATTCAAAAAAATGTTAAATGTAAAATGTGTTACCACTGTTTCAAGTAAAATTTGTCAATAAGTTATTAGTATAGTGTAAGTTGTTCCAGTGAACTGTGATTAAGTGATTTGAATACATACTGATCACAGAAATTTCAGTAAAATGTGATACTAAAGTTTGCAGTGAATTGGGATTCCAGTGATTGTGACTGCAGTGATTCCAGTGACCCGTGAAAGTCGCAGTGAAATCATTGGTATTTTCTGTTTGTATGTAACAGATCATGTGTAAGAGACCCCAGTGAGTCTATAGCAGCCAGACTGAAGGAAATGTCAGAGATTTTTCTTCAGAATTATGAAGGAACAGGAGACAATAACAAGACTCTGGCAAGAGGTGTGCATGTTCATATTTCCTTATGTCATATTAAAGTTTCTAATGGCTAATGGCTTCTCCCACAATGCAAACAATGATTATTTGTTAATCGATTAAAAAAATCCTTTTTGCAGACATTGCAGTGAAGTACTTTTGCTTGGCTGAGGCACTTTACTATAAATCACTGGAGGTGATCATCAACCAGGAGAAGAAAAGACTTGGAGACATGGACCTCTCTGTAGGTTTCATCTTCACACAAATCACAAATGTCTCATCTAAGCCACAAGTCATCCAAAACTATTGAATATTGGCAGCACACTTAAGGTTATTATGTCTCCTGAATGTTATTTTGTGTGTATCAGGGCATTCTAGAGCAAGATATATTTCACCGGTCACTGATCGTCTGTTGCCTGGAGATTGTCATATTCTCATATCGACCACCAGGAGAGTTTCCCAGAGTCTTGCGAATCTTTGACCTCCCTGCTTATCACTTTTACAAGGTAAATGGCTATAGAGATTTATATGGTAATAACAATAAAATTCTATGCATTCATTTCATCAAAAGTCAAAGCTCTTTATCTCACTCACAGGTGATTGAGGTGCTGGTACGGGCGGAGGAGGGTCTTTTCCGGGAGGTAGTCAAACATCTGAACCATGTTGAGGAGCAGGTATTGGAATCTTTGGCGTGGAAAGGAAACTCCCCGCTGTGGGAGAGCATCCGAGACGCCAAGAACTGCGTTCCTGCCTGCAAGGAGGTCAGAACAATATAACTACTGATAACAACATAAATATGATCAGTGATGTTTGCTATCCCTCTGGAAAAAGAAGTACATTTTAAAATACTTTAAAACAGTACATAAATAATATAATTTAAAAAGATATTCTTAAGTGTGAAATTAATTGCAGGTAATGCCTCCTCAACACCTGGAGGACAGTTCAGGAAACAGTCCACACACTCCCAACAAGAATGATTTAAGCAGTAATATCAAAGGAGCCGGAAAAGGTAGCCTTTGAAAAAACAAGCCGTGACTAAATGCAAGTAGATTTCTATACATTTTATGAAATAAACAGTTTCATTTTCTGTTTTTCTCCTGCAGGAGTTTCTCCATCGCCTACATCTCTCCATGACCGCTACAGCTCGCCCCCTACTGGCACGGCCTGTCGTCGCCTCTTTGTGGATGGAGATTCAACCTCTGAGCCTGCTCAGCCTGTCAAAGTGGCCCAGCCATCTCTGGTCAGCCCCATTCCAGCTGGACAGACTGTGGTCACCATGGCAACAGCTACTGTCACTGCAAACAATGGTCAGACGGTCACCATACCTGTTCAAGGTGCAGAACAATTTACAAAAATTATTTTTTCATCAGTGCCTTTATGAATCTTTAAAGAAAGACCCTCATATCAATACAACAAAACTGATATCAATAATTTGCAATGAGCATTTGAGATGTGCTTACAGTATAGTAGATGAATCACCAAGCAGATCGAGACAGGTGGTGCTGGGGGAGGGGGAGGATTTCAGAAAAATTCCCAGCTTAGAGCAAACACTGAGCCAGACTTTTAAAATGTTAACAAAGCAATCACATTGGCAGAAGGAGCAAAGACCATGTAAGGAATTATTAAATAAAATGAAATGAATAAAATAACATACCCAAAATGACAACAGTTGTTGATCTGTGAAACTATAGTTTTTGATTTTCATTTCTAACAGTAAAAATGCAGAATATATTTTACAAACATTTCATTTTAATTACATTTTAGATAATTTTACATCTTTGTTTACACTGTTTGCAGGAATAGCAAATGAGAGCGGTGGCATCACATTCATCCCGGTGCAGGTGAGCGTGACGAGTCAGAGTGGGGCGGCTCTGCCAACGCTCAGTGCCCAGGCTCTGACTGGCACCCTGACCGCCCAGCAGCTGACAGCAATGCCCACAGGCACAATCCAGAACATCCCCAGCCCTGCCAAACAAGACAGAAAGAGCCCTCAGCAGGGAACACCCACCAAACGAGCACAGAAGACCGGCTCCCTCTGCCTGTTCTTCCGCAAGGTACAGTAAGATCTGTTCTTCTGAAACCCTCCACCTCCCCCAGAACCACCTGTCTACATCTGCTACCGGATTTATGTGTGCCTGTTTATGCAACAGCAGCATATCTAACATGCTCACAATGCAGGGTGTCTATTGGCAGCAGCAGTGTGCGTAGCTGATCTAGTCTAAAATGTCATTTTTTTTACTTTGTCATATCTGTTATCACGCTTAAACAGTTGAATTTCTGAAATATCAATAGATGTCATTAAATTCTAAATAATGCCCCTTTCCCCAATCAGGTGTATCACCTTGCTAGTGTGCGTCTCAGAGACTTGTGTGCTAAACTGGACATCAGCGCAGATCTGCGCAGGAAAATCTGGACATGTTTTGAGTATTCATTAGTGCACTGCACCGATCTAATGATGGACCGACATCTGGACCAGCTCCTCATGTGTGCTATCTATGTCATGACCAAGGTATTTAAACATTATTCATCAAACAAACATTATTTATTCATAGGTGTATTTATATGTAATTGGTCGTATTGTAGACATTTGTCTCCTATTTGCTAATGTGCAGTTTAATTTATGTCGAAATTGCAGTGCAATTGTGAGTGAAATCAAGGTTGCTTTCCGAAGTATGCCACGTAACTTTTTTTTAAAGAGAGGAAGAAAAATTGTTGCTTTATCTGTTTTGTCCATTTTCCAGGTGACAAAAGAGGATAAGTCCTTTCAGAACATCATGAAGTGCTACAGATCTCAACCTCAGGCCAGCAGCAGCGTAAGTGTAACTTCAGTGCATGTGTAAAAGCGGTAAGGAAGAGGTTAACATGATGAAGATATTAATAAAGATTGTATCTCAGGTGTACAGGAGTGTGCTAATCTCTGGAAGAAAGAGACGCCACTCAGGAAACAGTGAAAACACCCACAGACAGTGCTCACCCACAGAGGGAGGACAAGAACAAGGTACGTTTTTGACTCTGGACACTCAACTGTTTTGGTAGTTCTGTAATTTAGCAATTACTAAAGAGAAGATGCAGCACAGTTTCAGGTAAGCGTATTGTTGCGATGACTCTTTTATAGGCCTTGGGAATGTGGATATCGTTTGTAGCTTGTGAGTTCATTACAATGACCCTGTTTATCTGTTATGCAGCCAGCGGTGAGAGCAGTCCTGTGTCCATGCGCTCCAGCAGCACTCTGCCCATTCCCCAGCCCAGCAGCGCCCCATCCACCCCAACCCGGGCCCCCGGGGTCCCCCAGGAGCAGGAGGAGGAGAGGGGAGACCTCATCCGTTTCTACAACCACGTCTACATCAAACAGATCAAACCGTTCGCTCTGCGTTACTCCAGCAACTCGCCAAAAAACGGGGTAACTATTGCCCCACCTCTATATTGCAGTGGTCACCCTTATTTCCACAGCACTTTATAAAATACACATTTTCAAAGCAGCTTCACAGTAATAAACAGGAAAATAACAGAATCGCTGATGCCTTCAAATATGAGACGAATTGACAATCTGCTTTAAAGCTACTCTTAAAGGACAATTGTCTTTATCCTACTCCAGCTGGTTCAGTGATGATTTAGATTTATATCTATAATTGTGTGTGTTTTCAGGCTGAAGCTCCTCCCCTCTGTCCCTATCCGTCACTCAGGATCGGCTCTCCACGCCGGGTTCTCCTGTCCCACAATCACTCCATCTACATCTCTCCACACAAGACCGGCAGCCCAATTTCTCCTCGAGACAAAATCTTCTACTACGTCAGCTCCAGCCCATCTAACGTAAAAGAACAAACATTATTTCCTGTTCAGATTTACTCTTCAGATTCGTCGGAATGTAGTTCTTGAACTGGTTTTCACTTCATCCCACAGCGGCTGAGAGAGATTAACAGCATGATCCGAACGGGCGAGACGCCCACCAAGAAGCGAAGTATCGCCCTGGAAGAAGAGCAGCAGTCTCCCGCCAAAAGGCTCTGCCAGGAGAATCAGACAGCTCTGCTCAGACGCCTACAGGATGTGGCCAACGACCGAAGCTCATCATGCTAATGAGTCCACAACATCTAAAGTCGCCCAAAATCATTCATTTACAGACGCGAGTCTCGAAATGTCCTCTCCACACATCAGCTTAAAAAGATGCTTGGATACTGTTTGATTATGTGCAACTACAGTCAAGCGTGTGTTCTAGAGAGAGCACAACAGTCAGGTTCTGGAAGCTAAAATCAAATTCATGTTTCGCACAGGAATACTGATTTTTAACAATAACTTATAAACCTTTAAAGAGAGATAGAGAGAGTTTTAATTGATGGTATATGCTTTTGTTGAAGCGATCAGTTTGCATTATTTCAACTTGTGTTTTATTTAATCGTGTTTAAAGTGCCCCTATTATGGGTTACAAAAGGTTCATATTTTGTATGATTGACATGCATGCCATGTCAAAAAAAACATTTACATTGTCTTATAATATGCATTTATTTTCATCCTTATTTGCTCAGCAACTCCCAAACAATTCCTTTTTCCAAACCTCTTTTTTGCGTGACTCTAATCTGCTGTGATAGGTCGATCGGTCTCATTTTCATCTCATCTAACCTGTGATGCTTGATAAAGCAGTGTTTGTGAGCGCAGTGCTGCTTTGTGTTCAGCCTTACCGGCGACACAGTCCGAAAGAATTAATTAGCATTTTCATTCAGAACAACCTAAAAACACCAATATTTTAATGTTTCATATTGAGTTTGACATAAAAAAATGGCTTGGGATTCGTTTTTAAAGATGACTCGTTATAATGATTCAGAGTCGACTGTTTATCGTAAGAGACAATAACTTTGCATAAAACCACCCAATTGTTTGTGCAAAGAAAGAAGGCACAACGTTTATTATCGCTGTAGTGTTGTTGTCATGGAGATGCTGTATGTTTCCAATTACGGTAAGGGTAATTTACCGTAAGGTAACATTTTCCGTCACACCAGAGCACACCTTGCTACTCAGAATGATGAGCTTTGTAAAAATCTAGTTTTTTAACCTCAAACCACACTAAAACATTGCATTACACCAAATACACAAAATATTGATTAGCATCATCATATGACCCCTTTAAATCCATAATATCTTACTGTATTTCTCTGCACATTCAGGGCTCATTTGGAAAAGAGCTGCATGAATATTTGTCATAATATCTACATTTGTGTTAAACAAAAAGAAAGTACGGGATTAGAACAATTTTATGGGAGAAACATTGCTTTAAAGCCATTTTTAACAAACTGATGGGCTACAAAAAGATCACCATCTAATCAAACACAATCAAGCTGATCAGCCACGATGACCCAGTGATCTCAGCGCAGATATTTTTGAAGCTAAAAGAGTATTTTGTAGACACGTTGTTTGCATAAAATGCTCGGATGTGTCATAAAACTGAAGGAGATTTGAAGCACTTAATCTGTTTGCAGATCTAGTTTACCGCGTGTGTTTTATAAAGTGTTATTTTTCATAAAGAGTTTTATAATGTATAGAGTTGTATGTGAACTCAGTGTGGATTTGCTGTCTTGTATGTGTGTAAGGCTGGTTTATATATTTATGCTATTTTTCTAACTGTAGTTTGTTAGATGACTAATAACATCAGGTAACAATCATGTTATTAGTAGAGGTGAGTGCTCTTTTGATGTATTTATTTGCCATGTTGTTCTTTGCATGTATTAGACGTGTTAGAATCTTATTTCCTCTTCAGTGCTGAAAGGAATTTTTCAATAGTGTCTGCTTGTTAACATAAGATCGTGTTTGTTGTAAGTGCCTTTTCTCCTGAACTTTTTGCCTTTCCTGAGTCTAACACAGCGGCCCAGCATTAAATAATTATCCATGGTTAATACATTTTTACTAAGAAAATTGGTCTCAAGTTGTGCTATTCTACTGTGCATCAGGTTAAGTCTTACACATGGATTAAAATAGAATATTTAAATGTGCAATACTAAAATATCTCAATATAATAGTATTGTATACTACATACATACTACAAATTAGCTTTTAATTTGCAATTTTAGCATTTTTGATGCAGTATTTATATGTGTGTGTGTGTGTGTGTGTGTGTGTGTGTGTGTATGTATAGCTTTAATGTAGGTCAGTTTTAGTCATATTTAGTAATATAGGACTTAGTGTTATACTTAGTTATTCCAGTTTGTCCATTATGTTCCAGCAACATTTCTAATACTTGTCAAGCTTAATATTTTATTTGATTTACTGAAAATTATTATTTGTAATAGTTTAGCGCTTTTATACAATAGCTCAACAACAACAAAAAAAGTTAATAGCCCTATTATTTAAAAATACCAGTTAATTCATATTACTTTTCCAGAGAAAATCAAAAGAAAGTTGAAAAATGTTTAACATTATGGCTTTTAAATATGTTAAATGACCATTTGAAGCTGATATCCCATCAATTTCTGTTATATAGGACTTGAAAATGGAGATAAAATAAATAGGTTTTGTTTTGCTGTCTCTGTATAATGCATTTTTCCCAGCAGATGGAGCACTAGAGTTACGGATTCGTATTATGATAAATTCACATTCAGGCCTTTAGATGCCAGTTATTCAAATGCTTCTAGAGTAATTAAGCTTTACTGTAATAAATGATTCTATAGATAGATTAAACATGCCTAAAAATTCATGAATTCTCTGGTTATTTCTCAAATGTACATCTGTACAACTTTTTCATCTCCTCTCCAAGACTGAAAAGGCACAAAAATACTATCAAAAAAGTGCTTTAAAAAGGAACAACATTGTACAAGTGCAATATAAAAAGCACATAAAAAAACACCAAGACAACATATGTTCTTGTATTTTGTCCCAAACAGAGCAGGAGTGTGGACCCATGCCACATGTGATGTGTCATCAACAAAGTTCAAAGCGTGAGAGCAGACACAAAGAGACCTGCTTCTGGGATCAAATATCGCGGGGTTATAATATCTAGTGCACACTATGATAATACAAATCACACAATAAGCTGCAGTGAGCTGGAGCCAGACGACCTGATTCATCTTGCATGATTCAGCATTACTCATAAACACACTGTATGAATTTAATATCGAGAAGGTCCCTCACAGCCAGGGGATAAATAAAGGCTACTCCAGTCATCGTTGAACATTTGAGGGGAAATACACAAAAAATGTCTTTGAAATGTTAGCTTGTTCAGTGTGTTAGCATGTTGTAATCCAGAACAGTGGATGTTAAGATTTCATATAGAGTTAACATACTTATTTGCATATTAATAAGGTTAATAGCATTCGAAAAATCACATCAAGCGAGTAGCCTGCAGGGTAAGCATTTAATTGCTTTTTAATGTAAATTGATTAACTGTTAATTAAACCTTAAGTCCACGCCTGTCCCACCACCGTTCAACACATTTAAACTTTACTTTGGCAAACGCAACACTTTCGGATTGTACAAATATAATAAATATTTAACGAGGAACGCGTAAGGGCGGTTTCTGCTTGGTTGTAACTGAATAAAGATCGATTATAAACAGTTATAATTATTGTCCCTTCGCTAAGTCACGCCCGAACCATAGCTAGGGGTTCTTTCAAGTATTCAAGCGAGGGAAACATGCTGAAGCGTTGTGCGTATGGATTGTGCAAATCAGATACTCTGTATCCTAAAAGTTTGGACGGGGTGGTGGAAATTTTTCCCTTAACAGAACCTAAAACCCAAGGGGAGAAATTCCAGCCGTGGATCAAGCAGTGTGGGAGGCCTCCATTCATAACTAAATTCACAACCTTTTAACCTGACTTGCTTAAAATATCAGCGGGAGAATGTTTTAATTGCAAAGTGGTCTGGTTAATGTCTTGTGTTCACATTTCACAAGACTTTAGCCACTTTTCCACTATCGGGCCGAACAGTTCTTAGAACTGTTAGGTACGGTTCCATTTGTGTTTCCACGTGAGCCTGGAACGACGCGGCATAATTACAAACCGTTCTTGGCCTGGAATTCTTGAACCTTGCTAGTAAAGTGCGTGTTTGTGATGTGGCCAATCAGGATCTGTTGCCTGTATGCTAGTTTCTCCGTAGCTTGCTAAGCACACTTTTTTGAGTAATGTAAACACAAATTAGTAATAAAATCATCCTCCATAACACGGTGGTTATTTACGCCTCATATTATATGTAAACATTTGTGTTACCACGGCAACCGTGTAACCGGAGCGTTCCCTTTCAATTCGGTCACTTTTACATTGCTTTGGGGAACATATAAAATCCCGTCTTGTCACAGTGACGGATCCCAGCTTGACTACGTATGTTAAGCTTTGACCAACAGAACCGTAATGAGGCGGCAAAGACATTGGTATTCCTGAAAAACACTGCTCAGACATGAGGGGAGGAGTAAACCCTGAGCGAAAGGTTCAGTCTTCTTGCTCCCTTCAAGAATCAGATGACCAGGTAATTTCTAACTGTTGTGTGATTATCGACGAGTGCATGAAAAGCTGCTATCGTGGCCACATACACTTTTTAATGTGGATGGCGTACGACCACTATCAAATCTCTCTTGGAGGAAGGCAAGAATCATTGGTATCTGGCAGCTGAATGGATCTTTGCCCTGCCACTCCCCCCATTTCGTAAAAACTCTCCATTTATGTGCAATAAGGCGCCTAGTGGACAGAGCCCTAGCCTCAGAGATGGTGTATAATACGCGCTGAGGGAGCGTGTTTGTTACAGGTGGGCACCGTTGAGGGGCCAGACATGAAGGCTCCAAGACTCTGGGATCTGGTTGCACTTGGGAGAGGAGGTCTCTCCTCAGTGGGATAATCCAGCATCTCCACCAGTTCTGAGAACCATAGCTGGTTGGGCCATTTCGGTGCCACCAACAGAACCAATTCTCTGTTCTGTCTTATTTTGCAAAGCACTTGAGGCAGGAGCTTCACTGGAGGAAAGGCATATTTGAAAACTTTCGGCCAGCGACCTCCGCCCTGCAGATTACACTCCAAATCATATTCACTGTCAGTGGGTGTAATCTCCACTCCCCGTGAATCACCCAACTCCACGACAGTAAGTCTGCAACGTGATTCGTACGGGGACATGTACAGCTCGGATGGAAAGGATGTCAGCCCATGCTTAATTCATCTGCCAGTGCAATTTGCACACTGCAGAGGCAGCAGCCATCTGGCCGAGAGTCCTCTAAAAGGATTTCAGCGGAGGGGAGCACCCTAACTCTACTCCATGAAAGGAGATGTTCTGGGTCAATACCACAATGCTTTTTTGTAATTTCCAGTGAGCCATAAGCTCTGAAGATGAGCAAGAAGTCTTGCGTCTGTCGTTGAACATCGTATTCTCTGATTGGGCTAAGATTAGCCAAACGCTGCAATAATTTAGGATGCGCATGCGCTAGATGTTATTTTCCTCCTCCAAGAGGCAGCATCAGGAACTCTGTCGGGGCGAGATCTTCGGCCTTCAAGTCTTGACGGCGTTTCCTCCATGGCTGTCTTGGTCCTACCGTTGGCTCCTGTTGGCTCCAGACCAAAGCAGCGGACGAGGCATGCAGTCATCCCGTGCTCTTCTCAGGAGGAGCTTTTCTGAGTCTTTCAACTCAGTCAAGGTAAGCCATAGGTGACGGCCCAGCACCACCAGATTACCCATACTGTGACCGATCGCACGGGCTGTCACTTTCGTCGTTCGGAGGGCCAAATCCATGGCTCGTCGGAGCTCTTTGAAAAATTCAGGTATCAGGTAAAAGATTCTAAATGAATGGCAAACAAGTGTTGCCTTATATAGAGTGGGGTCACTGCCGTGATTCAATTAGGCTTCAGTTGTATTTTGGAGAAAGGATATTCCCCATAGCAACGTAGAAGTGACTGAATTGAAAGGGAACCGGCTTATCTCAAAGCTGTTCTTTAGTTTGTGTGTTTTCAGTTTGAATGGTCAGCATATGAGGCAGCTGCTACTTGCGCTGTGACCTAGGCTTTAGCTTCATTTTCAATTTTTATTAAATAATTTTCTAATAGGATGCATATTATGTCGTGTATATACTCCTAGAATGCATACTTAAGTCCCTTTTGTCCTCCTCTTTCAGATATCTCTCCTGTTTGCCAAATATTACCATTTATCTCCTTGGGAATGTCTAACACTGGTGCATACGTACTGTAATAGCCGTGCCAGGTGCGAAAGCTTGACAGGCGTAGCAACAGTAACTAAGGTAGGCGGGGCTTAGCGAGGGTCAATTACACTGTACAGATGGCCAATGTTCAACTGCTTCTTATTTATTTAATTATTTATTTTAAATGTGACGCATCAACTGGTGTCAAAACCTAAAAAGTTTCATTAGAAAAGAGGCATACATCCCAGTGTCTTCCACATCTGATATTGTTCTTATATGGAATTATTGACTTCATTGTTATGCTTACTATGTATTAAGTTATGCGGTAAAATCTGTTCTTAGTCATGCAGGGATAAATTATGGAGTCTCCTATTATTAGCGATCAAACAACAAGACATTATCTAATGGCTGAACAGAACGGCTGGGAACACCTGTGTTGATTTGACCTCCATCATCATCGCTGTGGAAATGATTCAGAGCTTCTGGGAACTGTGTGTGAGTCTCAGCACTTCTGCTCCTGAGTCTGAATGAAAGCTGAGGTCGTGAGTCAGTGTGTGATCTCAGCGTCTGAAATATGACCACATGCAGCTCTCATACAAATCACTCAGCATCACTGAGAGCCCGGGACGCTTATTGTGTTGCATTTGATCATTTAGTGGCCTCAGAAAGGGCCTAAATCTCATTGGATTGGATCAGATACAAATATAAAGCTACAGGCAGCAGCATGTATTTAAGCTTACACACCTAAGTAAAAAAGTTAAAAGAAGCTAAATCTGTAAAAAGAAAAAAAGGGGTTTTGTCACTTCCTCTTAATGTGACACTCCCTCTTTTTCAGCTATAAATTTTATTTTTGCATATTAAGGCACAGATTAATTGTTTCAGTCATACATATACAATATATATAAAATTTAAAACACTATTTCATAATACCTTGAAATAATTGTATTCTTTACAAACCTTTGAACAGAGTATAAAGAAATATGCAATATGATATGAAATGCACAAAAGTGTTTTTAATAACCTTTAATAATCTCGTTCAGAATGTTTACATTATTATTATCACTATTGAATTTAAGAAACATTTTATTATTATTATTATTATTATTACTGCTGAAAATAGTTGTGCTGCTGAATATTTATATGTAAGCCAAATATTTTTTTCAGGATTCTTTAAGTTGATATAGGCTATATATATATATATATAAATCTTTTGTAAGATTAAATTTTAATCTTAATATTTTTTTTATATTATATTAATATTTTGACTAAATGAATGTGTCCATGTCAAACATAGAGTAGTAATTTATAAGAATATTTATTTGTTTGTTTGTTTGTTAATATTATAGTTAAACTTTTTTTTAGACCAATTTTTTTTTGTTTTTTAACAGATAGATTTTAATGAATCTATAAATAGATAATAATTTGCATGATAATGTCTTGCATTAAGTTTTTCTTTCTCTGAATGTGAAAAAAAATTTTATTTTTGGAGATAAATACTTTTCTTATGGGCATCTCCTTGTTACTTTAACATTAACAAAAGAAATTAGACAATGTCATCACCATCTAGGAAATCTAAGACATCATTTTAGATGGAAGAACATCAGCACACAAACCAATGTAGGCTATCAACAAAACATTGGATGAACTTTTGCAGCATTAATTGGTCTGTAAAACATTGTTCATGTTCTTGTCTCTGTAAAAATGATAAAGCTACATTTAATAAAGTTTGACCAGAGAAAATCTAACATAAAATACATTCTGTTTTTTCCTCTTAAATATACATCCTCTGGTTTTTCACAATCACAGCAGCAGTGGAAACGCAGGCAGTAAAAACCCAGGCTTGTTTTTGAGTAATCCATTGAGCTGATATTCCTGAAGAAATATTCGTTCTGTCACTCATAGACCTGTCAATCCTGAAGTCGCCCCTCAGCACTGGCAGCTTTAGGGTCTGGATTTAGCGCACCGTGAGGTCCGGCCTGACAAACACAGCTGACACATCATAAATATGCGCTACATTTATGCAGATGTCAGACAATACCCAGCAGTAATGGCCCCTCTCTCTCGTAAAAACAAAAATGAACAGAGCAAACCTGGCGAGTTTAATTCATCTCCAAGGCCATCCTTAAGAACGTTTCCATGAGATATCTGCCCTTGATCAAACCTGGAGCATTAACCTGCTGGTGAACGATCGAAAGCAGTAAAAACACAGCCAGTGAGGAGGATGTTATAGATCAGAGCTCAGGTCTCTTCAGTTAGGTTTTTCATCTTCGAGCTGTAAAAAAAAAAAAAAAAAGACACAATTGAGACACTTGCTGACATACCTTAAGATACCGTATCAGTGAATACATAAAGATCTGTCTGAGGAGCAAATGACTGAAGCAAAAATCTTCATCTCGTTTCAATGTTATCTTATTAAGGGGAAAAAATATACAGAGTTTTCATTTTTTGATTTTCTCTTGGGAGTGACTTCAAAAAGATCCTAAAAACAACATATAGTCCAAAAGGTGCTTTAGTGAACACAAATTCACTGTTAACTATGACTTTGGATCAAGAAACTGCTTTTTAATAGTTAACACAGTAGTAATGTTGAGTTTAGGTGGTAGGGGGTGAAAAATATGATCATGCAGAATAAGGCATTAATATGTGCTTTATAAATACTAATGTTCATGCAATATGATAGTAATATCTAATAAAGCAGCTTAGTAGCGAGAAATGGTTCCTAAACTAAAGTATTAAATGCTCTGTAAACTCTCTAAGTGAACTGGTTTTAAAAGTTTTGCAATGTGCTGAAAATGAACATATTATTCCGTCTTTCATCTGATGCTTTTGTGGACTGTCTAAGTAGCTCAATCTTCACAGGATATTGAGGAAGAGCAAAAGAAAAAGGTTTTTAACGAAACCCCAGACAAAACAGCAGTGACAGGCATCAATCCACACATTTCCACACACTTAAACAGAATATATTGGGAATAGGTGAAGAATCAAAACTCAAAAGCCGCAGATAAATGTCAGTGGATATAAGAATACATATTACAAAATTCAAATTATGATAATAATAATAATATTATAAAATATATAATAATATTGAAATAAATCACACAGTTTAAAATGAGAACTGAATTAAATAATAATAATAATAATAATAAATATATTTTATTTTATAGAAAAAGACATTTGCTTACCATGCTATCAATTTTGTTATTAATTGATTGATGGATAGATTAAAATAATTTACTTTTATTTCGGAAACATTAAATGTATTAAAGCAGACGGTAAATATATTTATAGTCTTACAAATACTTTCAGTTTCAAATAAATTCAGTTATTTTGCCCTTTTTTTAAAAATAAGAAATCCTAAAAACATCATCATGAATTCATAAAAATATGTAAAACTGTTTGTAGCTTTCTAAAGAATCATGTGACACTGAAGACTGGAGTAATGGTGCTAAAACCTCAGCTGCGCTTCAAAGGAATGAATTACTTTTCAACAGGTATTCACTTAGAAAACAGCCTTTTCAAACATTAATAACATTTCACAACATAAATGTTTTTACAGTATTTTTTTAATCTAATAAATAAAGCCTTCCTGAGCAGAAGAGACTTTAAAAAACATCCTTTAAACAGAAACGTGTGCCTGTGGCATTTTAAAAGGTTCAGAATGTTCAAAATATTGTATCAAATACCATACATGTGATATATATTATATGAACATAAATTAGTATGTAGATAATTCATAATTATTGATGCATTACTAGATTCTTTTGACCTACATTTTGCAATGGGGCATTTAACAGCTGAAAATGAGCCAAACTGAGTAGAATCTTCTTGAAAATGGAATTGAATACAGTCATGCAGCATAAAGGCTTTTTCACAACAACAGTTCAACCAGGAAACGTAAAATGATGTGTAAAAGCGGCCATGGCTTTGAGTAATACAAAATATTCCTGAGCAGGAAGTCCAGGAAGATAATTATCCACATATAGTGTGAAAACATTGGTGTCAGACAGTGCTGGCATGCTGTGTTTGTTTTTGTAGGAAGTAAAGGTATCATTTGTCCATATCAAGTCTGTTACTAAGGACCCTAGGCCACATATAATAGCGCTCCCGCACAGCCCTTCATATCTAATGACTGTAAAACATGACTCATATGAGCGCAGGATGAGCACCTGGTGTGCTCCTGTTCACACAAAACCAACGTGACATATGTATTTATGTATTTGTGTGCCGCACGGAAGAACCATGAATCAAAAGCTCAGGTGGACAGTAATAGTCATGTTCACGCACCATCAAAGAGCAGAGGAAAATTCCTCAAGTGTAAGGTAACCGGCTTCGGTCAACACTTCATTGTTTGCAGCAACACAAGAAGAAGAGACAGGTAAAAATAACTTGTTTACATCACAGTGGCATTTAATAAAATCATGTTTTTCGAAAAACAGACAACCATGCAAAATATATCATTAGGCTCTGTGAGGCAGCGTGGCTCATCGTCTTTTTTTATAATCATTTGATTATAATGACTTGTACTGGACACAGTAAACTTTTAAGGGTCGTTTGTGTGCGTTTGTGCATGTGTGTGTGTGTGGTTTTAGAGGTGAATGAGTTAATCAAAAGTGGGCAGGAAATAATGAATGTGTGTTTCTTGCCAAATGAAGTCACTACACTCTAAAAATAATTGTAGTTAGTAACGCAGGCTGGATAAGCAGCACTGAATTATGAGTATGATATAATTTCCCCTTTTTCAATTTGCTTCCATTTTATTTTTACATTTTTTTTTTTTTTTTTACAGAAACGGTTTCCATCAAAAAAAAAAAAAAATTCCATCTAGCACAAATTATTTGTAAACATAACAGAAATCTGAATAAATAAAGCACGTAGCATAATTAAGCTAAACAATTATTTACTCATCCTGTTATTAGGCTATGACTTCAGAACTTACGCGTTGGTTGTTGTTCACTAAAAGAATCGATTCCGTTGATTCGGTTAACCCGACAAGTTTAAAATGATTCATCCTCCAACCGACCCGATTCTCGAGTTCAGCTCACTGACTCGTTGGTCGTTGCAGTGTTTAATGGATCCCTGGAGGGAAGAATAGGCTTTTCAGTGCATAACAGCGACCTGAATTTCGGTCTACTTTTCTCACAATGGTACACGAGTCTTGTTGAGAACATTAATGATACTTTATTGTGAGGTTGCCTCCTTTTGAAAGTATTTAAAACTTCCCTGTACATAAATGAATTAGAAAAGAAAGTCGTGAGGGGGTTGGATGACGTGAGGGTGAGTAAATGATGACTGGTTTATGATTAGACCTTTTGTTAGATGCTGTAATTAAACTAATAAAAAACTTTGACAAACTGTTTACAGTATTTTATTCTTCAAAGTAGATTTTCCTGGAAATGAAGCATTTTGCAATACAGCAAAACTATATTGGTAATGCCTTATAATAAATTCCATGGCGGTAATTTAACAAATATTAGTTAATATAGCCTACATGAATGGTATTAAAGTTTGATGCAGTATAAAGGTTACATTAAATAAAGATATATTATAAAGTGTTACATCACTGCAGTTTTGTGTTGCTGCTGGTGAAACAATCATTCTTTACATTAGCAGCCACTGATTCATGCTCTCATACACGCTTTAATGAGCACAGTCTGAAACACTGACCAATATGATGGCGGGTAGGCGTGACCGTCTGCCTTGTTGGCCAATAGGAATATCGAAGGGCGGGCTGAACTCGTAACGCTGTCAAAGAATTTCCTCATGGATTTGCGGTCTTAGGGTTGTCATGTTTTGAGTTGTGGGAGTGTGTTTAATTTGGATATTGTGAGCGACAGAGCGGTGATGTATGAACGGCTTTCGCTTATTTAACTTATTTCGTTCTTTTTTTGCTGACATCACTGTGCATTCCTGTGTGATCACCGGAACTTTATCCTTGCCAACTTATTATTTCTCAGTTATGATGAATATGTAAACAGTCCCGCGGTAGGTTCACCCTGACCGGGGCTCATTGACAAGGATGATTTTGGTCGGTCATTGATTCATTTTGATGTTAGGACACTTGTGGATTCTTCAGGGAGAAAACAGGTTTTTTTTTCCAGCATGTCCCGGAGGAAGCAGGCTAAGCCACAGTATGTTCTCATCGGTAAGTTTTCGGACACTTTCTGAGCTACAGCATGCTGAGGGTGTTAGATCAAAGCGCGCAAATATTCGTTTTAGGAATGTCATGTGTGCAACATTTCTTTGTTATCCACTGTTCTTAATACAAAGCAATAATTACAACTCTTTCTTCTTGTAACAATAACTTATTCCACAACTCCCCATTACCACGGGAAGTTATGTCATGACACTAGTTAGAAAAAGTTGTATCAGTTCAGTTTATTGTATAATTTTGGGGGGGGGGGGGGGTTACATTGTTTTTAGAACTGTTCTAATTATCCACTCTATATGTACACACACACACTCTCACACACACACACACACACACACATATATATATAAGACAGATGTTGATATATAAAAAATATACTATATATATATATATCAACATCTACAAACTAACAAACTCCCTAAGTGTAAGTGGGGCTAGTTAATTTTAGGTAGTTTATTATGCAACTCTGTTGCTAACATTAACAACCCTGTTGCCCGTTATTTTCCATTAAAAAAAATCCATTGTGGTAAAGTGTAAAGACAAACAGACCTTATTATTGTATTCTATTAATAGAAAGTTCCTACTGCTAAATTTTACTGCTTTATGGTGAAAAAAATGTTTTAAATTTAATCCCAAAAAAAAAAACCGTCAATCAATCCACATATGTATTTACAGTGTCAAGGATTTTCTAGATATGAACTGTTCTTTTGAGATAATTTTTAGATCAGTTTGAAAATGCCTTAAATTTATTGTAAGATGTAAACAGATTTAGAATTTTAGAAACTAGGAAGTCATTTTATAGAAAGAATTGTATTTTTCCACTATGTCATGACTGAGATGCATGCTACTGTGTAATGTCTTTTACATTTAGTTGCTATCTAGCATGATTTTATATTTAAAAAATCTTAATAAAAACAGAATCTATGAAATAATCTTTTTTCTTCTTAAAATCCAGATCATACAATGGAGAATGACCCCACTCCAAACTGCGATGTCCATATCTGTGAACAATGCTGTGCTGAATTTTCCAGTACGACAGACCTATACCAACATCAAAAAGACTGTTCAAAAGATCAATTAGTTCTAATAGTAAGTGAAAATGAAAGCCTAGATTCTCCACCTTCTGGCCTTACAATTAATTCACCATTCTTCAACACTGAGGAGAATTCGGATGGGGTGACAAGTAATGACCATACAGATGAACTTTGTGACTTTTCTAATGAAGAAACATCAGTGGAAGCTGACGAATTCTTACACACATTTCAAAACAGTAGTCATAACAAAAAGTCTGGTTTATATCACAAAAATGAAAACAGTGATTATGCTGATGGTTTTAGCACAGAATTCTCAGCTGTACTACCTCAAGAGAATACCTTACTTGAGTTATGTAAATTATCAGCCATTAATAGCCATGTCTTCATTGAGAACCTAGAAAACACCAAAGTTGCGGTTGCGCAGTTCTCACATGAAACCAGTTTAAATCCAAACATAATTTGCAGAGATGCTAGCGACGGCAAAATGGCTGCATCTGGTTTGATTGAGCAGCTGTTAACACTGCAGGACCAGCAGGTGCAGCAGTTAAAACTAATTGAAGAAATTCAACGCCAAATAATGCTATTAGCAACCCAAAATTCTGAAACTCCCGTGGCCACAAATACCTACAATGGTCTGTCTCAAACCAGTTCGCTCATAAAACTTAGCTCACACCTCTCTGAACAGCTCACAGCAGCTGCTGGGCTAGTAGAAAACCTAGCTGCAAATGTTAAACCATCTAAATGTGTTATTTCACAAAACTCACAAGATGACTTAAGGGGTTATAAAGGAAACTTCCAAATGACTGATGAAAACGGAGGAAACCCATCAAATGTTGCTAGTGGTCTATGTAGTAATCAGTCTTCGAGTGGTAACACAGTCAGTGATACAGCTGATGGCACAGCTCATTTAAAAAATCCTGCACAATCTCCTGCTTCAATTACAGATGGGATTCTAAACAAACTGGAATTGCCCCATAAACCAAATGGCTTTAATATGTCTGCAGACTCCTTGCCTAGTATCGGGGCAATTGTGGAGGACCTGAATGCTTTGACTGCCCTAGCCCAGCATAGGAAAGCCAAACCCCTCAATGTAAGTGCATGTGAACACAAGAGACCATCTGAAGATTGTACATTCAAGCACAAATGCAGGTTCTGTGCCAAAGTATTTGGAAGTGATAGTGCTTTGCAGATACACCTGCGATCTCACACTGGGGAGCGACCCTACAAATGTAACATATGTGGAAATCGGTTTTCCACCCGCGGGAATCTCAAAGTCCATTTCCAACGTCACAAGGAGAAGTATCCTAACATACTAATGAATCCTTATCCGGTTCCAGAGCATTTAGATAACGTCCCAACCAGCACAGGTATTCCATATGGCATGTCTCTGCCTCCTGAGAAGCCTGCTCTCAGTTGGTTGGATAGTAAACCTATAGTGGGTAACTCACTTGGCTTTAGGCTGCCATCATCTTTGCCAAGTCTTCTACCCATCATTAAAAAAGAGGAGGAAGGAGTATCAATAACTAAACATCATAGTCCTGTTGTCAGTGAGGTGCATGAGAGACATAATGGACATCAAGAGGGAATTGGTCGTGGTTCTCCTCTAATTTCAAATGAGAAATTTCAAGGGGAAATTTCAACACAACCCTTAAGTGTTGCTAACTTACTAAGCTCCTCAGGGGAAAGCTCAAGAGATAACATTGCTATTAATACCTCGGTCAATACAACCTTTATAACCAAGCTAAAATCAGAGCAGCTTGATAACAGGTTTCTTTTTGGAAGTCTTTCAAATCCTCCTGGAGCATCTGAGACTTCAAAGCTAGAGCAGTTGGTGGAGAACATTGACAAGAAGTCTACTGACCCCAATGAGTGTGCAATCTGCCACAGAGTTCTTAGCTGTCAAAGTGCCCTTAAAATGCATTACCGCACCCATACCGGAGAAAGGCCATTCAAATGCAGAGTGTGTGGACGGGCGTTTACAACCAAGGGCAATCTCAAGACACACTGCAGCATTCATCGTTCCATGACACCTCTTAGAATACAGCATTCATGCCCTATATGTCAAGAAAAGTTTACAAATGCAATGGTTCTACAGCAGCATATCCACATGCATATGGGTGGTCACATCCCCAATGTCCCATTGCATGATAGCTGTGCAGAACCCATGGATCAGGATGCTGACTCTGTAGATGGTAGGACCTTGGAAGAGGATACCTTGTCCAGTGAGAACATGGATGTTATAGAAGGGGCATACGATTATAAATACCCAACCTCTTTACCAGACAGTACATGTTCTTCACCTGCTTCTTCTGAGTTTGCCATAGCAACTGGGTCAGAGAGTCATATTGCAGGTTTGAATGTGGAACATTTGTCAAACGTCAATAAATTGACAGTGAATGGAGAATGCTCAACCCTAAGATTATCTTCATTTGATAGTGATCAAGAGAGTGTAGGGAGAAGGATTTCAGACATCAATGAGACAACATCCTTCTGGAACCCCTCCTCCCCCAATGGCTCTGCTTATGAAAGGCAAGAATACACTACAACTGACAGAAATCTGAAATCTGCTGAATCAAAAATCTCAAGCCTACAGCCAAATCTTACAGAGTCTAGATTACTTGATGGAACATCTGGAGATACACCTAAAGATAGTTTGACCATGATTTTTCCATTTAATGAGCGGGGATCCCTAAAAAGCAATGTTTGTGATATCTGCAACAAGACATTTGTCTGTCAAAGTGCTCTGGATATTCATTATCGAAGTCATACCAAAGAACGACCATTCATCTGCACTTCGTGCAATAGAGGGTTCTCAACCAAAGGTAACCTTAAACAGCACATGCTTACCCACCAAATGCGAGAGTTACCTTCACAGTTGTTTCAGCCAGCAAATCAGATCTTGATTTTTCCACCAAACCAGTTTCTACCCTCCATGGAATCAATTATTTCCTCAAAAAGGATTGACCACAATGGGCTGATCAAAAAAGATCCTAAAGATTCACACACAGGTATAGTAAGCGCAACAGCTTCCACATTGCCTGTACTTTCTGCACCAACATTAACAGCCACACGACTTAGGCGAACAGCTAAACAGTACTTCTGCCACACTTGTGGGAAGACCTTCTCTTCTTCAAGTGCACTGCAAATTCATGAAAGAACCCACACTGGTGAGAAACCCTTCGCCTGTAACATATGTGGACGTGCATTTACCACTAAAGGAAATTTGAAGGTACACCAGTTAAAAGTTGCTAAATATGTTCAGTCACTTATTTTGCATTCAGCTGCATTCCAGATACCTCATAACCAGTTACCTGCTTGCATTTTGCATCTTGTTTTCTGTCTAGGTTCATATGGGAACTCACATGTGGAGCAGTTCTCCAGCCAGACGAGGTCGCAGACTTTTGGTGGATGGTCCATTCATTAGATCCAGTTCCGAGCAATTTCAGGACTCTTCCCCAAAAGATGTTGTGGGTAAAGTGCATAACGGAAATTCCTTAGGCCTCTGGAGCCAATTTACCTCTCTCACGAGTGGTTTGGGTGCAAGGACAAATGAAATACCTGTAATTCAAAATGGTGTCATACCTCACCTGTCGATTTCTGTTGGGCAACTGGAAAACATAGAAAAATTGCAACTCAACAGAGCTTTTCCTTGGCTCGAGAGATTGAGCGAAAATGGTGCAACCTTTCATTTCCGGCAATTGGTAGAAGACAACAAATCAACAGCGACAAATTGAATTTTGTCTTTCAGGGTGCAAACCTGTACATTCGAATGTGATGCAATTTTAATAGGTGTGTTGTTGTTTTTTTAGGATTTTTGTACACTAGTGACATTAATACAAATTTAGCTGTTTGTTAATGTTCCCTAGTTAGGACAGATCTTCACAACTGAAGTAGTGTTGATTGTATTTTTTGTATTATTTTTATGCTTTTTTGTTGTTTTGCTGAGGAACATTATAAGTATTGTTATGCAGCTATCATCAAGTTTTTGGTTTTTTTTTATAACTGAAGGTATTCATCCAGTACATTTGCTAAATTCTTTAAAGGATTTGTGATGAGGTACATTTGTACTATTTAATGGATAAATGAATCCCTATTTCTTTTTAAAAAACTACTTATCAGTCAGTGTTTCACATTAATATATTTTGTGCTTGAATTCTGTGTTATTTTATACGTACAGTATTTAGATTGTAAATGTAAACACTAAACCATACTAAAACTATTTATTTTTACCATTTAAATAAATACTCTGTATTCGTTACATTGATAAAACTGTTATGTATGGCCTTATTTTATGTTGTGGCATCATGTCTTGTATATTATGGCAACTACATAAGTTCTCAAAGCCATTTTCCATTTCAACTGTCTCTGCATTTGGCTTATACAAAGCATGAATCATTTCATTTCCCGTTTAATAAAAAGGAGTGTGCTTTTGTAATTTCACTTAAAGTTGTACCATGAGTATGTATACCTTCAATCCCCTGTCTCCTCTTTCACTGATTTACCTTTAACAAAGAAAGGATTCTTTCCCTACTTCCACACAAGTAGAATTCATGCCCTTTCTCTACTGATAAAAATCTAGGTCACCTTGTCCTCCGCATTTGCATTTCAATAAACTTACCAATAATAACACATTGTGTTAATACGCAATGATCTTTGCCAATGAAAGATGATACTTCTACAACCAAACAGAATAATAGAGGCCATTCATTGAGCAGGTACGACTCATCAGCTCTACCTCATGTCTGTAAACCACACGGACAGATGGTCAGCAAAACGTTTATTGTCTGGACTCTGGAAGTCTGTTTAATGGGTGATAAAATGTGCTTTTAGCAAATTGTGAGTGTTGTGGTTATCATTACTGTGATCATTGTTCACATGGCTAATGTGCTACAATATGGCTACTTACTGAGTCTTAATCTCGTCAAAGATAGCTTCCTCATTTTAATTGTAATAAGAAACTAAATATTGCGTAAAAACTTGTGGTCCATTGTGTGCAGGGCTGTTTGACTGGAATCTTTTAGCAAGTTCTATTCCTCCATAGTGACACATCCTGTGTAACCAAAAACATCATTGAGATCCGTTGAGTAATATGTCCACAATAATACAACATACCAAATCCCTCTGTGAATAAGATCTGCCCTCTTAACTGTCAAAGTCTATTAGACACCCTTCCCAGCGCAGAGACCAGCTGACGGGAACCCAACACCATCCCGCCTGCCACTATTAGCATTATAAAATGAGCAATCAGCTAGAATGAAGCTCAAGGGAGTCCAAAGCTCTCCAGATACATATCTGATTCAAACAGATGGGAGGCACTAGAGGTGCAAGTAGGCGGATAAAGACCTGACGGGTGACTAGGGTTCAGCTGATGTTTTAAATCCCAAGATCTCCCAGATATGTTGATGCTGCCAAAAAGGTGGCTTGACTTCTTCCTAAAATTAAAATGACTGGAATTATCTCACATAACCTATGTGACTTTTTTTTTGGCTAAACAGTTCATACAGTATCATCAGCGAGCAGAAACTCATGAAACCTGTCATCTGCATGCATGTCCAGGTTATGTTTTACCCCAATATCAAAAGAAGTATTGTAGACATTGTAGGTTGCATAAACAAAATGTGACTTATGCAGCGTGTTATTTCAAAGAAAATATAAATTACTATACAGACATTGTGTAACTGTGATGCAAAATAACATTTCATCTATTAAGTAATATGTATTTATACATACAATTCACAAGAAAAAAAACAATCATTTGATAAGAATTATAAACAAAATGGTTAAAAATGTATTATATGTGTAGTGTTGAGCCCTGTGTGAACTCGAGCTCTCGCTTCCTCGGCTGAGGACACGGGCTCGGAAGGCAGGACACGGAGGCAGAACTTAGAAATAACTGATATTTT
>JAUMHG010000079.1:14394932-14407327 GCA_032359395.1 Enteromius anoplus | reverse complement strand
CATTTATGCATTCTAAAATATATGGAGCTTATGATAACAGTCTGTCATGTGATTTAACTTACAGCACCATCTATTGGACAAACACGTAATATAAACCATCAATTTACCTGTAGACACACTCAAGCAGCTGCTTATAGGTGCTGGCAGCATTCAGGACAGAGAGTAGATGAACTGCATGAAAATATGAATAAGTAATGTGAGGAAAAAAGACACTCCCTCTTTTAAGTTTCACTTCCTCATGAACAAAGTTCAGTTACATCTGCATGAAAAACAGAAACAGAAAACATGAAAATGATCGCTTCGATAAATCCAACAGAGCTTGGGTTTTCATAGAATTATATTCAGATTACTGGACTTCTGTTTGCACAGGTGGGTCAGTGTTTTCTTATTTTCAGTGTGTGTGACTTGAGGGAGGTTAGATTTTTATCCGTTATATCTTCTTATACCTGCACAACATCAAATTCTTCTTGCCACGTTTGTGAGTCATTTCCTTTAGAGGTTTAATTATAGTTGTACTTCCTGGGGAAGTGTGCTCTTTTACCTTTCACTGAATGGCATACGACTGATGTCGTGCAATTTTGGGATATGCTAACATTTGTATTCATTTTACTGTCATTAAAACAGCACTGCTGTGAAAGCTTCCAGCATTTGTTATTATCCTTTACCCAGTGTTGTCTGCTAGTACTGAAAGAGAAGTAAAGTCTTTCAGGAAATGCTCAGTTCCATAATCGCCACAGTTTTCTTTTTGATCTCAAAAAATATTTTGTCCAGATGACGTTAGGGTAAGTTGAGCCACCCCAATTATAACAATTACACGTATGGGTAAAAAAAAAAAAAAATTAAAAAAAAAAAAATTATATATATATATATATATTATATATTGTTCTGTTTATATTCATGTTCATAAAGTACAATTTGTATATTTTATATTGTATATAATATTTTATTATCTAAACATATTTTGTCCCCTTAAATACATGCATGCATTTTATTTATATATATATATATATATACACATAATGCAAACAGTACACTCATATTTTAACCAAAAACTTATTTTGGATGTGATTAAATTGAAATTAAAAACCCACCCACACACATACATATATATAAACGGAAATTTACTGGATTTTAGAAGTAAAATATGATTGTAATATTTAGAATTACTAAATGAATTTTATAAATAAATGCAAGGAATTTATTTTTAAGTATCTTCAGAGCTATATTTTGTTGAATCGGTAGTCTAATGCACTTTTGGGTAAATGATTCATCATAAATGCACTTTTTTCATCAAAAGAAAAAATTCAAAATGAAATCTATATCTGAGATGTTGACTGAGATGGTAAATGATGTGGCAAAATTAATTAACAGAAAGTTAGATTAGAGCACTTTGTTATGGAGGAAGAGCTACAAGCACGTGCCACCAGGGCAGTGGATGCTACAGAAGAAATTTCTTCAGCTTCTGAGGATCTCTCACCTCAGCAGGAGACATCATGCACTAATGGTCTGTTTACATATATTCTTACGTTTTCGTAATGAGAGCAGAATCTGATGGTTGTGTGTAGAATTATTTGGTCACTGTGTTCACTTCATATCTGGTCACAGCTGAAGAGGCAGATGTGGGTTTCAGCGCCTCCTGTCTGACCACAGCAGAACTGCAGCAGCACTGGAGAGCCATTAAACAGGAGTTCAGAAGCGTTAAACTGCTCTTTGACATCCCCATCACGCGAATCATCGATCGGAAAATCTCCAAATATGTGGCAAGTGACAGCAGACATTTTAATTTCATTCTTGTTCCAACACTAGCATTGTTATCTTTCATTAAAACGTAGCCTAACTTGCCCTGGCCTTCTGGATGACATCGCAAAGCCCTCACATTTTTTTTGTGCCCGCCATTTCCTACTTTTCACTTTATTAACAAAGATCTTATTTTAGATAAAGGCTGGCACCTTAGCTTGTTTTGATATGATTCTTATTTGATTATTATTTTGAAGAACCAATTACTTACATCCTAGGAATGGTTATCTTCATAAACATATAAATTAACATGCTGTCTGAACCTAAAGGGGAGGTTGAATTTCCATTACTGAAAACTTTGCTGGCTACCTTAGGTTAGGATACTTGGAACTAGTTCTATAAGTATTATTATTATTATTCTTTAAACAGGTCATAACTTTTTAATTCAGTTATCACTCTGAGTCATGTCGGAATCTCGCTTCGAGATTGCCAATCTACTCTGCGTGTTTGACAACACGCCAATGAAATTGGCATACGCTGATTAACATCCAGCAGCATCTGATCGCAGCGGGAGTATAAGTAGGCAGCGGATTAAGCATTCATTAGCCCTCCCAGCGCAGCAGCCTTCACATCGACAGCGTCGAGAAGCCGGCCGCAAGGCTCCCGCCCAGGCCCCTGCATTTCCCCTTGCTGCCCCACTGCTGGCACCCCGGTAGTCCCGATGGTACCACTAGCTCAGTTCTTAGATGCCTTAAGCAGGCTCAGACCGTCTCGTTGGATCATCCAGACCATCCGACTCGGTTATGCGATTCAGTTCACCCGACGCCCTCCCAAGTTCAGTGGTGTCTGCTTTACGTCAGTGAACGCTGCGGAGACCCCTGTCTTGCGTGCAGAGATTGCCACCCTCCTAGCTAAGGGAGCAATAGAGCCGGTCCCTTCAGCCGATATGAGGACAGAGTTTTACAGCCCTTACTTCATAGTGCCCAAGAAAGGTGGTGGGTTACGGCCGATCCATGTTGACGCAGAAACCCATTTTTGAATGCATCCGTCCCCAGGATTGCTTTGCAGAAATAGACCTGCAGGAAGCCATGTCACCAGGAACCATCTCAGTACTTTCATGTTTCGATCCTTCTGTGACACAGGTCATTCCTGAGGTTCGCGTTTGAAGGTCAAGCATATCAGTACCGCGTTCTGCCCTTCTGGCTCTCCCTGTCGCCTGTGAGTTAACCAAAGTAGCGGAGAACGCCCTGACTCCGCTCAAGGAGCAAGGGGTTTGCATTCTTAACTACCTCGATGACTGGCTGATACTAGCACAGTCCCGCGGTCAGTTGTATGAACAAAGGGAGTTTGTGTTACGACACCTCAGCCTGTTGGGACTTCGGTTCAACTATGAGAAGAGCAAACTTTGTCCAGTGCAGAGGATCTCTTTTCTCAGTATGGAGTTGGACTTGGTCGCCCAGACAGCGCGCCTCACGCAGGAACATGCTCAGTCAATGCTGGACTGCTTGAATATGTTCGAAGGCAGGATGGCGGTTCCACTGAAACGTTTTCAAAGGCTCCTGGAGCATATGGCTGCAGCCACAGCGGTAACACCATTGGGGTTGCTCCACATGAGACCGCTTCAGCACTGGCTTCACGATGGAATCCTGAGGTGGGCGTGGCGATGCGGCACCTTCTGGGTTCAAATAACACCAGCCTGTGGCCAAACCTTCTCCCCGTGGTCAGACCTCTCTTTTCTCTGGGTAATTGCCTCGAACTGTTAGCAGTACGTCTAGATCTGGGTCGTCTCAAGAAGTGCCTACAGGGCTGTCACGTACACTGACAACACAGCAACCGTTGCGTAATTCAACCACCAAGGTGGTGCATGCTCCCGTCGCATGTCGCAGCTCACCCGCCTCCTCCTCCTATGGAGTCGGAAGCATCTGAAGTCGCTTCGCGCCATTCACATTTCAGGGACTGCAACAGGGCAGCCGATGAGCTGTCACGAGCTGCACTCCCAGGCGAATGGAGAGTTCATCCCTAGACGGTCCAGCTGATATGGGAGACCTTTGGAGCCGCTCAGGTAGACCTGATTGCCTCACCTGAGACCTCTCACTGGCAGTTGTTCTACACCCTCACAGAGGGAACCCTCGGAAGGGATGCCCTGGCACACAGTTCCTGTGCAAGGTCAATGAGGACAAGGAGCAGGTCCTGCTGGTAGCCACTTATTTGCTCACCAGGACCTGGTTCCCTGAACTTGTTACATCCCCTCCTTGGCCGATTCCTCTGAGGAAAGATCTACTGACTCAGAGACGGAGCACCCTTTGGCACCCGCGTCCAGACCTCTGGAAACACTAGTTTGGCTGCTAGACGATACGTGGAGGTTCTAAGTGACCCAAGAGTCCCAGCCTAGAGGCCATACACTGGGGGCTTGGGAGACTCCCACATAACGCTGGAAGGGACAGCTTCCATGGCGTTTTGATAGGGATCCCTATTCATCGGACATTGAAGTCTCGTTTATGTATTGTAACCCTCATTCCCTGAAGAAGAGAACGGAGACGTTATGTCCAGTTGCCATGGATCTGTATCCCGCCGCTAGGGGGCCGCTCGGCTCCTCAGCGAAGAACTAATGAATGCTTAATCCGCTGCCCACTTATACTCGCGCTGCGATCAGATGCAGCTGGATGTTAATCAGTGTATGCCAATTTCATTGGCGTGTTTTCATACATGCAGAATAGATTGGCCATCTCGAAGCGAGATTCCTATTTGTCGGTTCCCTTCTTCAGGGAACGAGGGTTACAATACATAACCGAGACGTTCTTAAGACACAGTCTTAACATTGTGACTAAAGACCAATTCACACCAAGCACCATAACTGTAAAGAAAACAATAACGATAACTATATGTGATAACCTCACCAGCGAACAATTTAGTCTGTTCATTATAAGCTCAAGCACGTCTGCCCCTTCAAATTGTCAAGCTCAGGATAGTAGGATTGATTCTGATAGGTTGTCAATGTATCTTTCCTTCATCTACTGAAAAAAATTTATTCTGAAAATGATTCCTTATTATGTAGTTTCTCTGTCCTTTATCGTTATAGTATATTCTTTAACATTAAGAACAATTTTTAGAACTATATCTTTATCGTTATCATTATAATTATCATGCTTGGTATAACGGACCTTAAGTCTTATTTTTCAGTTTCAGTGTCAAAAATCGGTCCTGGAAGGCCACTGCAGAGTTTAGCTCCAGCTTGCCTCAACATACCTACTTGGAAGTAAGACCTACTAGCACGTTGATTAGCTTGGCCAGGTGTTTAATTGGGGTCGGAGCCAAACTCTGCAGAACTATAGCCCTCCAGGAGCAGGATTGGACACCCTCGCAAGTCCAAGTGTTTTATGCAACCAGCCACATTTAGTTTGAGTCTTAGTCCAGACCAAGATAAATATGCTCTATTTAAAGCCTGGTTTTGCTTTACATGTAACGTGAATCTGCGCTCTTGTCCACAGCTGCACAGACAACAAAACCTATCTACAGACTATACTTTTTTTACAGAGTTTTACAGATAGGGCTTAGACTAAGCCAGGATTAAGCCATAGTTCAATTAGGACATTTACATATTTTTATAAACATACTTTAAAAAGAACATTACTGGTGTCAGTCTTGGGGGAAAAAAAACAAAGGCTCTGAGATATTAAAGGGTTATTTCACCCCAAAAATAAAAATTCTGTCAATAATTACTCATCCTCATGGCGTTCCAAACCCATAAGACCTTTATTCATCTTTGTCACACAAATTAAGATATTTGTGATTAAATCAGAGAGTCATCTGGCCCTCCATAGACAGCAAAACAACTGAAATGATCCAGGTCCAGAAACATACCAAAAACATTGGCAAGAACAGTGGATCAACTTCACTTTTGCGCCGCTAGAAGAAATCTTTTTTCCTTTCTGAAGGTCTTATGCATTTGGAACAAAATGAAAGTGAGTAATTAATGACAGAATATTCATTTTGGGGTGAACTAATCATTTAAGATCAGTCAGTGCAAATGTATTTAGGTTATTTAGGTCAGTCTGTGACTAGGCTTGAGCTTTGTCTGTGAAACTAGGGATAATGTTGTAGCACTCATGACTGGACGTCAAAGGCAGAAGCCAAATTGTCCATGATAAGAACAAAACCACATAAATCCTGGTCCTGGACTCCTACTACTTTTGAGTAACACAACTTTGCTTTAGAACTGGAGTGGCCATCTTCTCCTGGAGATCTACATACCTGCAGAGTTCAGCTTCAACTCTGATCCAACTGTCTGTAATCGCTCCTAAATATTTTAATTAGTTGGTTCAGGTGAGTTTGAGCAGGGTTGGAGGTGAACTTTGCAGGAAGGGAGATCTCTAGGAACAGGATTGGACAACCCTGTTCATGTTCTGGGAATCATAAAACTGTTATATGTTAACTTTTACATGCCTTCACCCCAGACCTAAAACAACCTGCAATGCTTCTGGTCTCCTCCACATTAAGTTCACAGCTTATTCCTGTTCTTCAGGTGTACCAGGTTGTGGTGATCCGCTCAGGTAGTTACGACTGTGAGCGAGTAGCTATTGAGCGACGCTACTCAGACTTCCTTCACCTTCATCAGGAGCTCCTGCGGGACTTTAGCGAGGAAATGGAGGACATTGTGATGCCCAGAAAGAAAATGACAGGCAACTTCTCAGAGGAGAACATCGCTGAGCGCCGTGTGGCCCTCAGAGACTATATCACTCAAATCTACTCGCTACGTTGTGTCCGAAAATCACAGGCGTTTCTAGCGTTCTTCACCCATAAGGAATTAAAAACTTCATATGACCTCCTGCGTGGGGGGCGCTTCTCCCGGGCCCTAGAGGGCCTTCAAAGTGCATTGGTACTTCAAGAAAAACTGTCTTCTCATAACCCTACTTTGGTGGTACCAACCCTGTGTGCCATACTGGTGTGCCAAAGGGATCTAGAAGACTTTGATGCAGCATATCAAACTGGCAGAAGAGTTCTACCCACGGTGAGACGCTACGAGCTCCGGCAGTATCAAGGGCCCCTGCTAGAGGCTCTTGTTGATTTGGGATACAGTCTTGGCCTGCCTGTGGCCCAGTTACAAGATGAGCTGACCAGAGTGCAAGACTCTCCAACTGGACAGTTGTCAGAGATGTCCCTTAAAGAACTGGTGGTGCAAGAGTTTGTATAATCAGCAACACCTGCTATATAGTTGTGTTTAGTATAATCATTACTTGATCCAATCCAATCATTACTTGATAGTTAGACTGATTCCCACCCAACAGAAACTACAAGACAAAATTCCCACAGTCAAGGGCTGTGTTTCCCAAAAGCATCGTAATCTTAAGTACATTGTAGGCCCACTGAAACCATTGGAGATCAACTTAAGGTGTGGGTTCTTTTGACTTGGACAAGAAGGAAACTAGAAACTTTGGATCAAAGATCACTGTACCATCTATCATTGCCCAAGCAACCACTCAGAACAACCACATAGCAACATACTGGAAAACTATACAAAAGTGAAAATTAATGTCATTAATGAGTCATTTCAGAGTCATTTAAAGCCAGTGAATGCAGTTATTGTGAAATAAAACAAAAAACATAAATATTTGTTTTTGTTATTTGATATATAACATTTTTTAAATATGATGACAGCTGAACTAAAATTAAATATAAATAGTATATTAAAGAATAAAAGAAAATTTGAAATAAACTAAAATAACTTAAACTTAATTCAAATAAAGATAAATTAGAAATATTTAAAAATACACCAATAAGACAAAATAAACAAAAATAATGTAATATAAAATAAAAATATATTAAATATTATTATTATTATTATTACAATAATAATACCATTAAATAGTACAGTAATAAATAAATAAACACTGTTTCAAGCAGACCTAACAGACTTTTAGCCACAATGTCTAAAAAAAGCAATTCTCTGATGCTCTCTTAAATAAATTCATTTGTGTAATTGATATATTTAAAACATAGCATTTATCCGTGTCTGTCAGTCCGTGTCTGTGCACTCACGCCATCTTTCTGAAGTGATGAACAGATGTATGTCACACATGCTGAACTTGATTTGGACAATCCCTTTACAGTCGGGATACTTGCACCTCCATTTCTTCTCCATGACAGGCTGGTGGTCCGCACTGTCCAAGCCCCCTTTGTCTCATCATCTCCAGGGCTGTTGTAACTTGGTGGACTATTAATGGAATACTTCTGGAGCATGTATTCAATTGGGAAAGTTTCTTTAAAACAAAAAAAAAATTCATTTGTAGGTACTAATTACAAATCCTACTATGTAACTCCTTTTACAAATTGCTTTCTAAATTCCGTATCAACCTCAACCTGTTAACAATACAAGAATAGACATAGTTCTCTTAATTATTTCAAATAAATAATGCTAAATTGCAAATATTATTCTTCAGTAACAGTATTTGGTCTTTAAAACATTCATTTTTACCTTACATTCTCATGACATACATTCTGGTGTTGTATATTTGTTCTATAGTCAGAAACAGCAGTAATAAAATTAAAGAAAAATTCAGACTAATCCCTTACTTTACTTTTTCAAGGGAATTTAACTACATTCAATTTATTACTGGTAATGCAGCCAACACTGTTTAAATTTCATATAAACTGTTTATATATATAAACTAAACACACACAAAAAATATATAAATAAGAATAAAATGCATTCGGCTAGTTTCTTTGTTTTCTAAACAATACGTTTAACTTACCTAAATAAATAAACTGAAATAAATCCTTACTAAATATGTTTAGTGATTCACTAATGTACCTTATCAGACATGAGCAATCAAGAAACGAAACCAACAAAAGACAACAACAAAACAGTACTAAATATTTACGCATTCATGTATAACACTTTTACATTACTGCTACACTGCTACTATTACATAAATGCAGTATTACACTACTATATGTGTAATGTATATGTATATTCTTGTCGATCTGTGCGACTAATCGAGCCTTGCACGTGTTGCCACAGCGATTGCGCAGACTTCATGTGGGATCTGTATGTATTTAGCTTCGTGTGCTACACGCGGTGATGCTGCCCATGTGCAACATATAACTAAAAGAACCGCTCTTTAAATCAGTTCATTCACAATTAAAACGCCTAGGTTCGCTCCCGTACAAAATGGCGAAGGATGGTGCAGCGAAACTGTCCAAAAATGTCCTGCGGATGAAGGTAAGAAGCCCTACTGCACACATCAAAAACAGCTCTGATAACGTTAGTTCTGGACTTCCGAATTAAGTGGTGAACTTTTGATTAAAAGCGTTTTGTTTCAAGCGTCGTGCTGTGGTTGAAGTGTGTTGTGGATCAGTCGATCATGTGCTGCAGTAAAGTGAACTGTGGTCTGTGTGTCTGTAGTTCATGCAGAGAGGTTTGGATGCAGAGGTGAAGAAGCAGCTGGATGAGGAGGAGAAGAGGATCATCAGTGATGAACACTGGTTCCTGGATCTGCCTGAGCTTAAGGCCAAAGAGTGAGAGCTGTCTTACCTTTCACAGATACAAAAAAACTTGTATGACACAGCGAGCTCGTAATGTGACACGACACAAAAATATACACGGGAGCCCATTTCTATTGATTTTTATGTCATTTAGTTACTTCTGTTTTAATTTTGGTTTAATAATGCATAATTTATTTATCTTCCAGTTTGGTGTAAACCAGCTTCCATAAATATTAGACTGCATTTTTCTGCATTTTGTTTGTTATATCTACTGAACATAACTTAAACAACAGTCTATTAAAAATCAACGGCTTTAAGAAAAAGCCAGCTCTGATAAACTGTAGAGATTTATTTTATTGTATTTTATTTCATTTTATTCGCAATCCAGTGACATTCAGACATTTATATGTGAGCCCTAAGTAACCAAATACCCTGTAAACCTTCATATTTGATATGATGATAACATCTTGTTATGCAGTATTTATTGGAAACAAAAAAAACGATGTATTTCTAATTTTATTAGAAACTATATCATTGAGGAGAGAAGTTACGTTCCCTGTGAGGATTTGGTTTATGGCAGAATGTCATTCAGAGGCTTCAATCCTGAAGTTGAGGTACATCTTTTGTACAAAACCCTATGTTTGCTTCCATTTAGCATTTTTCAAAATCGAGCCAGAAAGTTGAGCCAAGATTCTTTTATTTGTCACATGTAGTTATAGCTGGTACAATACACAGTGAAATGTTTTTTTCTGGCTGAAAAGTACTCCCCAACTGTGCTAAAACATACTAAAATAAATTTGAGATACGGAATAAGTACTTACAGAGGATTATAAAATAAGAGCAAAAATTATAATTGTAAAAAAAAATGAAAGTCTATATAAAAATGGAGCAGCCATATGAATATGTACATGTATATAACCGAGCCAGAACAGTAATTTTAGTTTTATAGCATACTGTCTGATAAATGGAGTTTTGGTCATTTTTAAGACAGACTTGCGTTTGATTTGTTGCCTTGAATCTTAAGTCTTTGCTAATTGTATGCAATTGATGTCATGATATCTGTAACCTTGAGCACCGAACATATTTACCACTGAACTGAATCTCTCGTAGAAATTAATGTTGCTAATGAACACACAAAAAGAAGAGGATGAAGAAGAGGATGAGGATATGAGCAGAATGGAAACTGATATTACCGATGAAGAGATGGCTAGAAGGTGAGAAAGGAAGTGACCTAAAAGTGATGTCATTGTTAAGAAACCAAATACATTGATCGTTATTTGCTTTTTCTCTCAGATATGAAAGCTTGGTTGAGAGCATGAGGAAAAAGTTTGCCAAGAAACGAAATCGCTCCACGGTTACTAAGAGTGAAGAGGACGTCAACTGCAACGAAGTTAAAAATCAACCCAAAAAGGCTTTCCTTAAACCTCAGGACTGAGAAATTTTATTCACACATCTGTAATATATATAGATGTTTATTTTTAATGCAGTGGACTTTTTTTTTTTTTAATTATTATTATTATTTTTATATGTAATGACAGTTACATGCATTGTTAAAAGACCAACTTGCGGAAAAAAAGTGTATGGATTAGTTTTGTGTCCTTTTTCACAGTTAAATGTACCAACCTTGCACTGGTCATCACATCCAGGTCTTTAATAATCCTTGAGAACCCAATGAAGGCTTTAGAATCATTAGCCTTATTAGTAAATATCTGGGGATATTTTGAAGGCAAAAGAGGTCTGTTCTGTTGTGTGAATATACACCCATGTGAGAAGGACCTTCACTCACCTGAACTGGTCACAGGAAGTCAAGAGAGGTATGTAAATGTAAAGTGTGTGATTCCTGGCCCATTAGCATCACCGAACAGAAGCACAAATCAGGAATTCAAGACTTCTGCTGGTTTTATATCGCTGCTCATAAAAATTTGTGAGAAGATTCTGTCGGACAGTGATGTGGGACAGTGTCGGTAGAGTAATGGAAAAGCCCACGCTGAGGCCCCTGGGTAATAGAAGGGTTTTGGTGTCTGGGACAGTATGGCGTGTTTTAAAGCCTCTAGAACGGGCCCTGTGTCTGGACTTGACACTGAGGACATCTGGGTCAGCCGCTGCTGCATTGAGTGGATGTACTCCTCTCCATAAGACGCCATCACTTCTGGAGACAAACCTCTGAGGACGTCCTCCTGCTCACTATCCCACTGCTGTTTGCTGCCCAGAATATCTGGAACATGAATTTTGGGGACAAAATGGCCGTTAATAAAACTATACAAAACTTGTCAAAAAATATTAGAGTTTCATTTCAAGATATATATTTTTATATAATTGCAATGAGTGCAAATAAATTCTGACCGAATTTTAATTTATAGGTGAACTGTCCTTTCAGTAAATGTGCCTATTTTTGTCTCATTTTAATAGATTTCATTTACGAACCTCTTAACCGTCACCTCGTCCTCTCACCGGACACCTAAGTTTACTTTAATATATTCCTGGAAAGGACTTCTAAGTTGATATTTTACCACTTTTTTTTGTTAGAAAAGTATAAAGAAAAAGCAATAGATGAATTTATGACAAAAGCGCACCTAAAAATTACATCACAAGACCTTTGTCTCAGAAAGTCTGTTTTCTAAACTTCAACAGAGGTGCTTAACCCTGCTCCTGTCCTTTAAAGTTCATGTCCAATGGTCTGGCAGGTGAGTTTTAATTAGGGTTGGAGGTGAACTCTCCAGGACTGGAGTTCTGGTCTATATGATAATGTATTTGTGCAGGCACATAATGTTTCTTTACAAAGTGATATCACTAACTTCTGGCCTGCCGTGTGTAATGCATACACTGTAAAAAATTTTGCTGTAGTTATGCAGCTGTTTGCCAGTAACTTACTGTAGATTTAAATTTATGTTATTTACCGGCAACAGTTTGTTCAAAGTTAAATGAACATTAACAAGTCTTTGTCTTAACAGAATAAAACTATAAAATAACCTACTGCAAAGCATTCTGGGAACCAAAAACCTTTTTCTGTTTTTTCCTTCAGATTTTGGTTCCCAGAATGCTCTGCATGAGGCTGTTTTTTTAGTTTTATTCTGTAAAGATAAAGAATTGTTAATGTTAATTGTTCATTTAACTTTGAACAAACTGTTGTCAGTAAATAACATAAATTTAAATCTACAGTAAGTTACTGGCAAACA
>JAUMHG010000079.1:14359020-14388864 GCA_032359395.1 Enteromius anoplus | reverse complement strand
AGGCACTTAAAATACATTTTGAAGTTCCTTGAGTACTCAAAAGGATATTTGATGAACCTTTAGTTTTTACTGTGTACCTCAATATATTTTGCCTGGAACAACATAAATACAACATACTTAGCCTGAAAAGTAACTTTATATAAAGTGATTGTTATGGTAATAAGGTTGGTGAATGATAACGTCCCTTTAACTCAAAAAAAATTGAGCCTTAGTAATAGGTTTGAAATATGAGGTCCCAAAACAAGAGGTGGTGTCAAATCAGGCCATGTTTTCAGAACAGGTTAGGAAACATAAAAATTTTTTTATATCATTCTACCGATCATGTGGGTGTAACATTGCCAGATAATGGTAGAATAACCTGATTTTCATGAAATGCACAAGGCATAGCACGAATGTCTTACAGTTGTTGAGAAAGGCTGCCAATTATATGCAACCAATTATGGTTTTGGAACATGTGCTTGTCCATGTAATAGAAATTTAATTTGTCATTGTTGAGGAAATTATTTTACAGAGCAAAAAGAATAAGCAGCCAGATGGGCAAGGTGACAAATAATACATTTATTGTGGTTCCTTGATTCATAGGAGAACATGAAATCCATCTAGAATGTGCAGCGCAAACAGATACAGTCGTCCATACTGGTCCAAAGATACATGATAGAGTCAAATCTTACACAACACACAAGAATCTCATGGCTTATAGATGATGACAGACATAAAGTGCTCATCCTCCTCTTCTAGGCTTACCGTTTGAACTATGCCAAGCGTTAAAACATAATTCAATAATCTCATTGGATGAGGCGGGGGTAGCAGAGGTAGGGTTAAACGGGAGGAAACATTTAAGAGCGGTTCTTCTTGAAGAAACTGATGAGTCCATTGGTGGAGGAGTCGTGGGAATGAACGTCTGCATCATCCTGCAGCTCGGGTTCGATCTTTTTGGCCAGTTGCTTGCCAAGCTCCACACTGATGGGACAGAAAGAAATTCTCTATAAAACATACACCTGAAACTTCCGATTTCTCAAAGCAAACCAATTCTCACAAGGTGGCAACTGAAACTGCTAAAGACTTTGCTCTGGACTCACCCCCATTGGTCATAGCTGTTGATGTCCCACATCACACCTTGCACAAAGATCTTGTGTTCATACATCGCTGAAATACATATTGTCCATGAGTGTGGGGTCTACAAACCAATCAAGGTCTACAAAAAGAACTGTGGTATAACATGTTTTATACTCACCAACGAGCGCGCCAAGCATGAAGGGGGTAAGTTTCTTGAAGATGATAGAGTTGCTTGGCTTGTTCCCTTCGAAAACCTACAAGAACACAAAATAAATTCAATGTGTCATTATACAAGAATAGACCACATGTACGGTATAAGAGTAATTTCAAACATTACACACTGGAGAAAGAAAAATTCCCCAACTATACCACGGTTTTCGGTTCAAATTGATAGCGTACTTCCAGCGGGATTCTAAAGAGTGTATCCAGTGGACACATTACCATCCTTTAAGACCATTGGAGAGGTTTTGTAAATAGTAGATAAGACACGAAACTTGCGTCAAATATGGTAACCCATATTAAAAATGAGTCATCAAAACTCCTGCAGAAGGGTCAAGAGGGGGTTCAGTGTCTTGCTCAAGGGCACCTCAGTTGTGGGTAATGAGTGTGGAAGAGAGCATGGTTCATTTACCTACATTTACTGCTGGCATTAAGAGTCAAACCTGCAACCTTCTGGTGACAAACCTGACCCTGCGTTCCATTCGGAAGGGCTTGTCCCTATGGCCTGATCCATACAAAGGGTTTACCCATCCAGAGTCAGAGCGTCAAAGGGTTGAAAGCTGTAAGGGACCAAGCAACAGTTTCTTGTAGTGACCTTCTGCGTCATCATGGAAAGAATGTGCACAAGGGATTATGGGGGCCTGAAGTATCCATTAATTGTACCCTTCGAGATCCTCCATTCTGAAAGGCCCTTGGAGTTAGCCAGTTAAGCACTTCGGTATAGAACACTTCAATATGGCAGCCATGATTGGTTTCACTCCGTGGTGCCCCACCCGGTGGCGATATATCCCGTTTGGAAAGCAAAGTGAATCTCTAACCATTAGGTAACAACTGCGCTTTTTTTTTTTTGTCAGGGGTAGAAAACCCGGTTCCTAAAGAGAGCAACTTTACTGCAATCCCAAGCCTGCAGGATGGTTGCTCTCCAGAAGCATGGTGGGCAACCCCTGCTTTAGGCAGTCTTGGCAATGCTTTTGTATATTCAAACAAAAATCCCTGCATGACCATAACGCATCGAAGGCATTTGTCAAAGAATGTCCACCTACCACCAGGCTATAGTTCCAGTTTATATACGAAAATCGTTTTGCACGTAAAGAACCACTCACTTTATGGGGCAAAAGTTTCTTCAGTGCATCTCCAGACATCCCAGCACCCTGGAGCTCCTTCTTGGCCTCTTCAGAGGTCTTTCCCCTCATCAGAGCCTCCGTCTGCGCCAGGAAGTTCGCCATCAGGATCTACCGGAATTATGAAATGAACTCTTAGAAAAAAAAACACGGCTTGAATAAAATCTGGGGGATGCCCAAGAGAAAACAAATGTGTGTCCTGAACCACGCAGACCATCAAGTGTACCTTATGATGCAGATTATCTCTTATAGGATGCTGACTCTGAGCAGGTATGAGGAAGTCAGCAGGAATCAAGCGAGTGCCTGTGGATAAAAAGAGCTGTTGTGATAAATGCGTCACAAATGGGCATTATGTCAGTTACACTAAAAAACTAGTCCACCATGGAAGTTTAGGATCACAGACCCTGGTGAATAAGCTGGTAGAAGGCGTGCTGTCCGTTGGTTCCTGGTTCTCCCCATACAATAGGTCCGGTGTGGTAATTCACACGAGAGCCAGACTTGGTGATATACTTCCCGTTGGATTCCATGTCTCCCTGAAATATCATCAACAACTCAACAAGTGTCCTACTATGAGAAACAGCAGCTGTGTTACCAATATGCGAAGATTTGTACAAAACTTAACCAGAATGTCAATTAAAAAGGTATTGCGAAATGCTTCATGCAACTAAAACTATTTTTTTCCTCTTGTGATAACTTAGGGTGAAAGATTTTCATAGGATTTTAGATTTTCAGTCGCTGCACTATACATTAAATTCCTCTTTTTTTTTTTTATGTACACTGTCTAACCATTATCTAATTTCCATTACATGTATTTTCAATTCACAATTATGATCTGCACGATTTGAAGGGTAATGGAAATACAGCTAACAACATTTGTGAGGTACTTTCCTGAAAGCTCATCAGACCGACCTGTTGGAAGTACGCAGCGAAGCGGTGCATGTACTGGTCGTAGGGCAGCAGGGCGTGTGTCTCGGCCTGGAAGAAATTGACGTACCAGACGCCGAGCAGGGCCAGGATGACCGGGGCGTTCTGCTCCAGAGGGGCTGTGCGGAAATGCTTATCCTGACAGAAAGAGTACAGAGCAGTTCCTCCCATAAACACAAACTCTCAGACGCTCCTGAGGAATGTACAGTAATGCTTGTATACTGGCAAACTACAGTTGTGCTTACCATCCAGTGAGCACCAGCTAACAGCTGCTCGAAATTGTCGAAACCTGCAAGATGACAATTAATAAAGTTACTTGGAAAAAAAAAAAAAAGTGTGTATAAATAGCCTATCAGTGTTAATTTGTCTAAGATGATGCATTAGTCTTTAACATTTGGCATGAAATAAGTTAGGCCAGAAACATACTCTATGCAAATACTTAAATGTGAATGTTTGGCCAAAGCTAGATTACCAAATCAACTTAACCAAAAACCGTATTACCAAAACAAACCATACTTCTGGGAATAACATTAAGGAGTCATACAAAGAAGGACTACGAACATGGATTAAGTAAATTAGACTATTATGATTTAATCCTGAATTTAAACCAATTTAACTAGTTAACTATTTCCTAATGGCATTAAATGATCTGAAAGAATAGTTGTACATGTTTTTTGCAAAATACTCAAGGTGTCAAATTGCACATCATTAAAGCAACAATTAAGTTATGATCGCAAACTAGCACAAATATACATATATATACATATACATATACATATAGCACACCCAGTGTTGCCAACAGCTTTAAATTGAAAGTAGCCATAACAAGTAGCTAAATGCCACTAGTTGACACCATAATAGCAAGTTCACTGATCTATATAAAGATGAATATAGATCAGAGGGCAGATGAGAACTTCGATAAGGATTGTCCTAAAAGTTGCTATATCTGTCCTTTCATTTCTAAATCTGATAACTGTTATAGCGCCCCCTCTGGCAGTGCTGACAATGCAAAACATATTTGCATTCTGAACAACCAAAACACACCAAATCAAAGTTGCATAGCTAGAAGCGTTTGTTTTCACATACAGCATGTTTCAGGTCTCATGGGATATGTTCATACAGCAGACGTACCTATGTGCAGTGCAATGGACAAACCGATAGCCGACCACAGCGAGTAGCGCCCGCCGACCCACTAAAACATGAGCATTCAGGATCAGAAAAACAGTCTGGGCTTTGAGAAGCAATATGCTAACTCAGGAACATGGCAGAGTAGTCCAATATTACTGGCAATCATGCATTCAGTCGCTTACGCTTTCAGCCAATCAAAATGAAGACTTCCATTCTCAAGCAATAATAGTTTATAACGCAAGGAATACTTACATCCCAAAACTCAAACATGTTGTTGGTGTCGATACCAAAGTCCTTGACTTTTGGCTGTTGAGGAAACGGGAAACTTTACTTTATTTTCTTAAAATATGATACCGCTGACATATCCCTGTACTTACTGCATTAGTAGAAAGAGCCACAAAATGTTTGGCCACAGATGATGTCTGAAAACACACAAGATGCTGTATGAGACTAACAGGCAACCAATTTTTTTTTTAAGACAGCAGTAAAGGTACTAACATCTTTAGCGGCCTGGAGGAACCATTCTTTGGCCGTTTCAGCGTTAGTGATGGTCTCTTGGGTGGTGAATGTCTAAAAAAAAAAAAAAAAAAAAAATTAAATATATATATATTGAGAAATGAAGTACTTACAGCAACTTGTTGACTTTGTATTGCCCGTTTTGTTTAATATAAGTGTCAGTGAAGACTAGAGTACTGTGCAGGTCTGTTTTCTGTAGATACTGTCCTTTACCTTGGATGCGATGATGAAGAGGGTGGTCTCAGCATTGAGCTGGGCGAGGGTCTTGGCCATGTGTGTCCCATCAATATTAGAGACGAACCAGACATTGGGTCCTCCTTTAGAGTATGGCTTCAAAGCCTCAGTCACCATCAGAGGACCCTGGAGAGCAAAACATAAATGCCATTCCAAACATTACACAAGGGCTGTTAATGATTATTCGTCTCTGTGAGTCCTAGCTGTCAGGATAAAATGAGACAATATCAAACTGATGTTCAGATTCAGGCAACACTTGCTATGATAATCGAATCCAACTATAACAGACAGCTACTCTTGGATCGGTCTAAACAATAGCCAGAGCTTTTTATTGGTCAGTTATAATTTGTAAACATCCACTGGATCTCAGGAAACTCTCACCAAGTCAGAACCGCCAATGCCAATGTTCACCACGTCAGTGATGCCTTTACCGCTGAAGCCTTTCCACTCGCCACTGCGCACTCGCTTCAAAATAACACACACATATTAGTTAAGGGCCCTAAACATAAAGTTTTTTTTTTTAACAAGAGGGTTGGTAGACAGGTACACTCACATGGCAAAAGCCCTTCATCTGCTCCAGGACTCTGTTCACATCCGGCATCACGTCTTTACCATCCACCTTGATGGGGGTGTTAGAGCGGTTCCTCAGGGCGGTGTGGAGAACAGCACGACCCTACAAACCAACACACACACAGCTCAGCTCTACCCTAAAAGAGACATAATAGCAACATTGCTCCTTTTATTTTTACTGACACTTCATTTGTAATCATTTCTGGGTGTTATGCCTTCTTGGGGTGTTAAACTATTGTTTATCAAGAGTGACATGAAAGGAGTATCAGGGCAGTTGGTGAGTTAAACTGAGGCTTTTAACTGAACTTTCTGCTATGTGCCAATAGAAATTTAGAGAAGAAGTGCATTACAACAGGTCTTGCAATTGCCTCAAGCTCAAGTTAATTCTCAGTTTTACTGACTGTGAGATACCATTACCTCAGTGAAGTTGATCTTCTCTCCAGCAAACATCTTCTCTCTGGCAGCGTCGACGCCCACTGATCGTGCCTAATCACAAAGAGACGGTTAGTGTGACTCAGAACTTGTGTAAACATACATACAAAGAACTACACAAACACCAATTGTGTTTTGTGCAAGACTGTGATTGCTTGCAGGAAATCTGCTGCATCAGAGTGATACGGTTTCACAATCTCTACTTTGATTGGCTGAAGAGAAAACTGAAGGGAAGAAGTACTGAGGCATGTTAAATACGAGCTGCAATGCCAGCTATAAATCAATCCAATATAAACTTGTAATTATACAAAAAAAAGATGTATTAAGAGTAGGAACTGTGAGACGTAAGGTCAAAATATTGTGACGTAAATTTGCAATTGTAAAGTCAGAATTGCAGGATGTCAAGTTGGAACTATAAGAGGTATTTAGAAAATTATGAGATGTAAAGTAGAAATTGGGCACCGTAAAAGTTGGAATTGAGAGTTGCAAAGTAGGCATTCTAAAAAAAAAAAAAAAAAGATTCATAATTTTTTAATTTAGAATTTGGCTAAACTTGGAACTGCGTTATGTCAAGTCAAAATTGCGAGATGTAAACTCTGAACTCCACACACAGGCCTCGGGTGTCCCAGTGATACCCATTCTATTCTCTGCAGGTGCAGGTTTAAGGACACAGGCACTAAGCCATTGAGCATCTGGAAACGGACAGACACATACACTTCTGACGAAGGGGTTTAAAGATGCTTAGCGGAGAGATTACCGCAACACCTGCACACTAACACGCTCTACTGTGACTTTATGAAGAAATGTTTCTGACGTGAAGATGGTGGAGCGTACCATGTCGAAGAGCATGCCCATGACTTCTTCACTGACGAGATTCTTAGAGTAATCCAGCAGAACGTCTCCATCATCTGTCGTCAGCTTTAAACTGCTCAAGACAAATCACACACACGCATCACTGGGATATATACAAAAGCTGGATTCGTTTCATTTTGCTTCATGTACATCACGGATAACCCAGGAACATCATTCAAACCTAGTATACACACAAATAGAGAGGATATTAGTGATGTTTAGACTGGGAATATGAATTAAACAGTCGAGGAGAGCTAAATGAGACATTCGAGAAAATCTATTAGCCCCATCACAGCACCGTTGTTTTAAACAGAGAGGCTCGGACTGCAGCAATGCCACATCACTCTCGACTGAATCACACTAAAATAAATATGCCGTCAAATATTTTCCAGTTATTATTCTTCCACTCACGATTTAAATTCTTGATGTATCCTTTACAAAAAAATCTCAAATCAACACCACAGACGCGTTTAAAAATGTATTGATTTTTACCTCATTTTTAGTGTCTAAAACTAAATTAACGGTTTTACTGTAGTAACAATAAACTAAGAGACTGTAGTCAACAAAATAATATGTTTATGTACATTTGCATAGAATTTCGCAGAAACCATTATACAACACACACATACATATACGGGTTTATACATTGTATGCATTATTCTAAGAAGTTAATTAACTTAAAACAGTATCAATTATGACTGTTCATTGTTGTTATCGTATAAATTAATTGTTTAGCTCAACAGTTTCACGCTATTACGTCAGCAGTGTGCAAACACGTGCTCATTCCAATGAGGTTGCTTAAAGTACAAGTTCTAACCGATTTAATAACGTTTGGAGTGGAGTATATATTTGTATACACATTACAACAAATTAATTCAAATTATCATAAATAAAATAGTTTAAATATTGTGAATAAATATAAAATGTTCCCCATTCACACACACTCCAAGTTCAGCATTAATTGACGCACTGATTCAGCTTTGCGGCGCGCGTCAGAGAGAGCGCGTGTGTGCAAACGGGCACGTACGACATGCTGCTATAGCGCCCTCTGTCGGTCAACTCTATTTTGAGAATAAATACGTTTTACTACAGACTGCACTACATCAGAATTTAACTCGTAACGGCTAATGCACGCTCATGCGAACAGAATATTGTAAATATGCAGCATATAAATGCAAAAGCATTGTAGCAGAGGATGTGACGCTCTTTTAGAGATTGCACAACGCCTTCGAGGAATGCTTGATAAAGCGCGTTTAAACGGTCATAAAAGAAACTCACATTAGTATGCTGCCACGCAAAAGACGTGTTTAAGCGCATGCCGGGGTCAAACACACATGATCCGCGACCAATGACCTTGTTATGCGTCTAGCTGTTAATATGGCGATGTTTACTGTGGTAAAAGCAAACTTAAACCGTTTAACACACTACCTGTGTGTGTTTATACGAGTGTAAATGACGATATAAAAGCAGGTGCAACAGTGCAGAGGGCGGAACCTGGAGTTTAAAGACTATTGGCCTGATGTGGCAATAACCTTGCAACATCAATGTGGAAATCAAGGCTTGCATGCGACACTAAATGTAACGACATGCGCATATATACGCTAATATGTGTCCGGATATTAAACAAAAATGCTAGCTTACATTCAATTGGGTTATATTCGACATATTTGCTCATATAGGCCTTACGACCAGGAAGCGAGTTCTAGAAACAGTGGGTGCGCGGAAAATGTGATGTAGCTACGGAAGAAAAGATGAAACGCCGGTGTACGTGTATAACAGCTCACGCGCACAGCGGAAGCGCGTTAGATGCGTGCTTCACCTGAACTTGTTGAATCTGTCCTGATCTTCGTCGAACATCTGCCTCATGTTGAGGTTTCCGGCGCTGGATTTGTACCATTGCTCCAGTTTGCGGTAGTTCGGGTCGCTGGTGAGTCCCATGATCGATAAACCTCGCTGTTCTTCCGCTCAACGCTGCTGATGTTGAATTACAAGCGTCCAGCACTCATTCAGCGCACAGAAAAGCGTGAGGAGGAGGAAGTCCCAATAACAAATCCTTGACAGCCACGCCCACAATGACAATCGCGAACCCTCCGCAGCCCCGCCCACCGTGACACTGCAGAGGTGGTCTGATGGCGGTTATGTAATATAAACCAGACCAACTTATTTGGTCCATGCAACATAATCTTTTGTCACAAATAAAGTAAAAGAAATATATTTTAAAATACTTCATGATATATATATTCCACCAAACATTTCTTTAAAAAGAAGTTTGCTACAAATTTAAATTGTTTAAAATTGTTTAAATTAAACTGGAAATTAGGCGCTGGGTGTCTGGCCAGAGAAGAACTGGCCCCAACTAAGCCTGGTTTCTCCCAAGGTTTATTCTCTTCTATTTTACATGTAATTGTTTTTTTTTATTATTATTATTATTATTTAACCTCTGATGTTAAAATACCTGTTTTATTTTTATATTTTTTGTCCTCATTGTTCAAAAGTTCAAAAACTTTTTTAAACCAAATTATTTTTAATTAGAGCATTTTGACTGTTTGAAATACACTTTTTTTTATACTTTATGTGACAGGTGATGTTGATCAACTGACGTATTTTAAACGTAGTATGCCGTGGTATTATTATTTACGCGTGTTTCATTTCGGATGGATGTTTTCTGGTTTAGGGATTTGATGTCCGCACTAGATGCAACCAAACACTCACTAAAAAAAATTTAGTACACTCTCAGGGGGAGACCTTTTTTTTTTTATTTTTTATATTTATATTCTGGGAGATGTCCAGAATGTTACACTTTAAATTAAGTGGGCACTGGTGTTACAGAGGTGCTCCAACTCCACCCACTTTACATATCCCTAAACCTACCCAACTACACCCCCTGTTCCAGTTACTCTTATACACAGTTCAACAGAAAAAAAGAAATGAAAAGGTTTTTATTTTTTTGTCATTTTACTTTAAACTCATTGCATTTAATGAACTACATTCTCACATCTGGGAAAAAAACCTAAAAGCTAACGAATGAAGCACAAACACTCAACCAAAAAGATCAAAACCACACAACAGATAGTAAACAGTTTATTCTTGCATCTAGTAAAAACCCCTTTACATGTAGTTGTGAACAGATATCGTGCCAGGGTTCACAAGGAAAGCGTGTCGACCCTGACGGAAGGATTTGGTGTTCATCTTAAGACATTTTCAGATAGGTATTTGATTCAAAAACATCGCTGGTTTGTGACGAGACCTGCATGCAGCAACTTCCCGTTTATACGAGAGTTCTCTCTGTTCCAACAACGAACAAACACACAGCTGGAGGTTACACCGCAACACACAGTCTCTAAAGAGAACACTAGAATTAAATCAACAGACTAATAATGCCATAACATTCCTAATAATCATTTAGGTCTATTAAATAAAAAAGTGATAATTTAGGACAACATGGATGTTTATTATCCCTGGGTAAAGGAAATACCTATACTATTATTTGTGCCCCTGGAACACAAAACCAATTTTAAATCAATTGTTCAAAACTGAGGTGCAAAAAAAAAAAAATAATTATTAATAATAAATTGAGAAAACTGCCTTTAACCCCTTAACTGTCACCCCCATTTTCGGGAAAACACATGAAAAAGTACTATACAAGCTTAAAAAGATGTAATTCAGGACATATATTAAAAAAAAATGTAGGTGTCCCGTATTCGGAACGGTGACAGTTAAGGGGTTAAAATTGTCCAAATAAAGATTTTAGCAATGGATATAACCAACAAAATTTTTTATTTTTATTTAAAGTAGGAAATGTAGAAAAGATCTGCATGGAACATGATCTTAATATCCAAATGATTTTTAGCATAATAGAAAAATGAAACATAAATCATTTTGCCCCATGCAATGTATTTTTGGCAACTACGACAAACACACCTTTCGTGTTACTAAAGAGTGATTTTGTGCTCCGGGATCACTTTGTTTTTTTTCATAACGACCAGTTAATTATAAATGAAGCCCAAGTTAAATCACGCCCATGTGCTAAACGCAGATTCACTTAGTCAGATTTAAATAAATGTGTATTATTGGAATAAAACGTCTTTGAGAGCTTGAGGAGTACAAAAAAAGAGATTCACACAAGACCCAAAATTCTTAATGTTCATCTAACAGACTTGGACTTTGATATATGCTATATATTCTGAAAGTTTATTTTATTATCAACTTTACCAACAGCTTAAACATTTAACAAAACAAGACAAAAATCATTTTTGCAGTGATGTCACAGCCAAACGCTACACGATCAAATCTGAAGTGAACGGATAGTCAAAAAACCTGGCCAGTGTTAAAATATTACACCTTTAACTTCGGGTCTGTATCTTCATAAAAATAAAAAAAAGATAATAATAATACTAATTGCATCCAATTGCTTATTCCAAAGCAAGGAGTATAATGCAAATCTGGTAACAAAATTAAATGTATCCAGTCAAAACTTCAGCTGAAGTGACGTTTACAGCAAAGCGTAGGTGTGGCTATGACATCACAATGTGCTCAAGGTCGTATGACATCTTGCTAGTGCAGTCAGTGACTATAAAACACAGCAGCTGAACGAAGAGAGACACGGGGAAAGCTAAACAGTGTCTGCATTACAGTACACAACACATTCTGGCTTTATTTAACGGTCTCACTAAGACAAGAAGCAGAAGAAACCATGCACTGGGAAGCAGTGCTGTTGAATAATCTCCCAAATAACCCTAAACACTCAAGGCTCAGCGTGACATGTCAGTTTCGCCTGATGTTTTACGAGGCGAAGAATGCTGAATGACAGGCATACGGTTGTTAGTGGTAGAAGCTCAAAAGTGGCAAGAATGCATCGTCATAGTAACTGCAGCATAGGTTTCTGTAGACTTAGTAAAGATGGACGCTCACTTAACAGTAAGCTTCTGCTACAAAGTGCTACACACTGCAAAGTGGACCTCATCAAATAGAAATCAAACCCACAGTAATATAAATAAATGCATCACCGAGGTCGCTTTGCACTGGTTGACCATGTCGTGTCATTTAAGGTTGTGCCATTTCATTTGGAAGGAATCTTTTTCTCCGTTATCTATACGTCCTTTAGTGAAACTATCAATACTGACACGTCTTTAAGCGCTTGCCCTGATGAAGAACCTTACTAGGAACTACAGACCTCGTACAAGGGACTGATCCATCCAAAGCAATCCAAGTACCAGTTTATATATATATATATATATATTAAAGAGAAAAGAAAAAAAACTACTTGCTACTGGAAAAGGTATAATGATGTTTAGGGTTGAAGAATCAAATTACGTTAGAAAAATATGTTTAACTGAGTTCCAGGCAGTCTGTTTTGATGCTAAATACACTGTAAGATACTTTATAGCAAACAAGTCAAAAATAAAGCTCATTCAGTGATCAGAATCATCACGATACATTGTTCGAGATTATAATCAGATTCAGGTTGAACATTGAAGGTCAACAAACGAAGGAAAAAGTCCCTCAGAAATCATAATGTATTTGAAAGCATCTGGAGATATTATTGTCAAATTAACAATTCAAAAAAAAAAAATAGCATATGTTCCACTCCTCGGGAAGAAACGGAGTAGGTGTTTCGTTAATATCCAGGTTTCTAGCAGTCGAACCCCAGTGCTGGTGACAGATATACAACACGTACGTTTATCGCCTCGTTCTCAGCAAAACACGTGACCCGAAATGTAGTTCCCACACACATCAGGTCTTCTGGATCCACTTCCTCTTGTGACTATACAGTGATTTTGTTATCCTTCTAGAGAAACAAAGAAATAAAGTAAAGCGTAAATGGCCACAAAATAAATAAATGGAAAAGTAATTTACAGTAGAACGCGTTTAACGTAAAAATGTGCTGTAAAAACGTTATTATTGGTTTTTTCATGTCTCTTTTTAAGTTTATAATTATTGTACTTTGCATTATTGTACCAATAATAAAAGAACATTCTTATAAATTTGGTCACCCCAACAATGGGTACGAATATAAATACTTGCACCATTGTGTAGAAAGTGACAAAGTTAATCTCTTTTAGACCAAGCTAATCTGTGGATCTGTAAATTCAGGGAATTGTGGGGGAAAATCACATTGTTGTATTGTTTTATTAGTGGGATACAATTGAGGTGCTCAAGTTATGTGGACCAAAATCCAGACCTAAACTTTTCAATACCCTACTCTGTCCATTTGAAGCAAGGTGTCCCCCAGGGATCAGTTCTTGGCCCAATATTATTCATTACTTCATACCCTACTCTTGCATCAAATCTTGTACTGACATGGCTTTTATTATTTTCTTTTCTAATTGTCTCTTTACTGTAAAGCTTTTGAGCACTGGAAAAACACTACATAAAACATACAGAGTGCATTCCTACTATCTAACAACAATGTGTACCCTATTAGAGAGAAGCGCCATACATTTACATTGTAAAGCACATTTACATAATACGAATTGATAATCATTAATACGGATATAAATAAGATGAATCATTTTTGACTCGTTCATTACCCTGTACTCCAAATCAGAGAACTCTCTTCCTCCTTGACTTCCTCTGTATCCTCCTCTGAAGCCACTCCCACCAGGGTAAGCTCCAAACGAGCCCCGCCCGGATCCGCGGCCCCGGCCCCCTCTGAAGCCCATACCACCACGACCCCTGTAGCCTCCGCGGCCCCGCCGTAGCGGGATCCCAAACGTCTCCGCATTCATCCTCCGCTCCTCCGCCCAGGTCTGCCTCCTCTCTCTTAACAAAGCAATAAAGAAAACGAGTCACATTTTATTTTTAACAAGTTTCCTGTTGCACGTTTACACGTAAACTGAGTCTCCTTCCAATAAGCATCGTTTTCTGCTGTACTCACCGTGGGAAACCGGACACTGCAGACCTCTCCTTCCTGTTTAAATAGATTTTATGATTTAGGAATTTGTACAAATCAGAGGCTCATATTAAAGCGGTTCTGGGTGTGATCTGACCTTGTGTCGTCACAAGAGATGTTGTCGAAAAAGGATTTGGATTTATCATAGTAGCAGCGTGGTCCGAGAGGATCTTCCTCATCAGCGTTTCCTTCACTGTTCTGAGTGTCCACCCCTGAATCACCCTTATCCTCGCCATTCAAAGCCTTTTCGGACTTCTCATCTGAACAAACACGTACAGTTAATACACAGAGAAGTATGTTTACCATAAGTGATTGTACATATCAGTACATTCGTCAAGAGTTCTTTGGGTCCAACTAATTGCATTTTACAAACTTAAACTACATTTCAGTTTAACTGCATTTAATAAGTAGTTAAGTACAAGAAAACATTACAATCAGTTTGTACCAAATATCCTTTTATTCTTTTAACAGTAATCCTGGGCATATAGTAAGTAGATGTAGTTACTTATTATAATTAATAACAGTAATTAGAGTAACTTTATATAACAATTTATAGTTAATATAATAGCAAGTACATGTAACCTAACAAAATACCACCTTAAAATAGCATATACTTTCGTAAGTTTTTTAGTTAATGTTGTATATTTGGTAACCCATTAGTACCTTTCAGTTTGAGTTTGCTCTGGAACTCTTTGTCAATCTCTTCTTTGTTGAACTGAGCATTGGCGCTCTCAAAATCAAAGTCTTTCTCAAACTTCATGGGTCCCTCTCTCCTCACAGGAAACCGTCCTCTACCGCGATAACCTCCGGCACGACCGCGGCGGGCAGCAGGAGGCCCTCCAGCTAGGCAGAACAAACACACGGTTACAGCTCTAGATACAAACACATTGCCATAAATACAGATTACATATTTATAAACATAAAAAAGGATAAAATTAAGCATGCCGTGTCATTCAATTGCTAATAATACAAACATAAGAAGTCTATTCTCGCATACTCCGTTAAGTTTAGTTGGTGCGCAAAAAAAAAAGCTGTTGTCTACGGATCAAACCAAGTTAAAACAAAAAGGTGGGCTATAACTTGAAATAAACAAGCACAACTTGAACACAGTCACCTAGAAATCATAACAGAGGCCTTTTCACACAGAGCAGATATGAGTGAAACTCATGAAAACACACTCAGGTCACCATTCCACCAAAATAAACGACATGCACATTTTCCAGACAATTAGGTGCTCCTGTTACCATCAGAACAAGTAATACCACTTTAATTGTTTAATAAAAAAGTGAAGCTTACTGGTTCCTTCAATGCATTTGATCTTTTTAATCGTAGGGTGAAACGCACTCATCAGGTTGCATGAGATTCCCCATTCAGAAGTTCCTCTATAAGAAAGGAGCTTGCTAAAAGCCACTGTGTGGATGCGTGGGAAGTAAGTTCTAAGAATCGTGCAGTTTTAGCATCCAACAGCACGACATAAGTGCGGTGAAGGCTTTTCAGCAGGTGTGTTATAACCTGTAGGCCGTTTAGAAGTGTCCCTGCTTCCTCCTCTGGGCTGACTGGACTCTGGTACGCTTGGTTTCGGGACATCCGTGCCTGGGAGAGTATAACTCTTTAAGACACATAAAGCTGTACCCAATCCCTGTAGCAGAACCTGTTTTAACACTAGCGTTGTTCATACGGTGTCGTGTTTTCTATTCTTAATATTGTTCCTTTTCCAAGAAGCCCTAATAAAAACATGTAATTCCCAAAAGACCACACCGGATCCATTACGTTTGTACGTACGCATCTTAAAAACGACCTGGAAAGCAAGCATGGGCATCAGTGGGACTAACCTTCTAATTCAACTAGAATGAGCAGTTAAATGGCCCTGGATTTTAAAACAGCTTCTAGACGGCGATTCACTTTAGCCACATTTTAGATTGAGTCAGACATGGGAATACCCAAACTGACTTTCCCATTCCTCATTGTGCTAGTCATCGCACATCATTTTTAAAAGAGAGTTAGTTCAAATTCTGGGGGAAGTTCACTTAAAGTGTTACTCCACCCTGGTGTCGTTCCAAACTTTTAAAAGCTACGTTTGTCTTCGGAACATGATTTAAGATATTCTGGATGAAAAGTGGGTGGCTTGTGCAAAGTATGAATGACATCATCAGAATACTCCATCTCGATTCAACAGTAGTGCAATGAATAGTTTTTGTACATAAAGAAGATAAAAATAACAACTTTATTCACCTATTCTGCATCATAACATGACCATAGCACTGTAACGTTACAGTTTAACCACTGATGGCAAATGGACTAGCTTGATGATGTCTTTCATCCTTTTCTGGAACTTGACAGGTTGGCAGTCAATGGACAGTCACCAGCCACTCGGTTTTCATCTAAAATACCTGAAACCGTGTTCCGAACACAAACCTTTGTTCACAAAGAGCCCATTTTCCATGCAAATGACCTCAGATTTCATCCAAAATATCTTGATTTGGGTACAGGTGATGAATGCAGGTCTCAAAGTCTTGAGCAGCAAACGTGTGGCATCTGGACTTGTTCTCACCCCTACTTTGTTCTGTGAGGTCCACAGGTGTCTGTGTATTGGTGGAGGCTGCCCGAGTCTCCACGGGGCTCTTGCGAGTCGTGGCTGTGGAAGCAGTGGAGGTGACCGCAGTTGACGACGGGGCAGCGGATTCCACGGAGCTGCTCTTTCTCAGAACGTCCAGAGCCAGATTGGCGTGATCTGTATAAAAACATTGGTAAAAAAGTTAAAAGACTGTAATGTAATCTACTACTGTTTACAGTGAAAAGGTTAAGAACTGCAGCCACACTGATGTAAGGAAATCAGCGCTGGTTAGAAGACAAAATCTGGTGAAATGTTATTGATTAAACCGGTCACCACAAGAGAGGTTTTAAATCCAAGTTTGAAAAGACACACAGGGGCCACGTACACACAGCAGCTACAGTTATCATCGAAAGCTTAAACCAGTTTTGTGTGACAACAGAAAACTTTAGGTCGTGCCAACCAGACTTTCACGGAATTTGTGAACCTTTTCAAATTTCGACTCTAGACTCTTTTTCTGGAGATTTTTAATAAGGGGCGCGGCTCAACTCTGCAGGACGTCGCACCTTAGGGCCCAGAGTGGCCCATACCTGATGAAAGGAGTCATAGGGTGTACTCACACTAGGCAGTTTGAACCGTGCCCGAGTGCGTTTGACCACGGTTCGTGACTAGTGGGAGTGCTCCGAAACTCGGTACGTTTAGCCGTCCCTGTCCCGCTTGGAAGAGGTATGCCAGAGCACGGTTCAGCTGGACTCGGTTCACATGTAGTGTGAGCACGGAACAAATACCATGGTGACGCTAAATGTCTAGTACAGAAAAAACCATGTTAATGTGTGGTTACTTTAGTTTAACTATTATGTTTTATGTCAGATTCGGATGGGATTTTTGATGTCCATCATATAAAACATGCTTCTAATTTTTTTATGGAGCTTTTATTGAAAGCATGCGTGTAATATGTTTGGTAATGCTTCTGTAGCACAAAAGAGGTCGTTGGAGAGGGTGGCAACAACAGCAAGAGTATTGATAGGGATAAAGTTACAGAGCATAGAGAGTATTCATAAAGGAACGGTGTTGAATAATCCCGGACGATTCAAAGCATCCCTTATTATTTACTTCCGACTTGTTTCCTTGCGGTCGCAATACTGTGTTCCTAGATGCTCCAAAAATAGGTTTTAATAATGTATTATTCCCCAAGCAATTAAGATTTTAAACTCTTCCTCTGTTGATAGTAACTGAAGATTTTTTGAGACTGGTGTTGTTAATTTTGTATATTAGATTTACATCACTATTGAAACGCCAATGCTTGTGTGAGAATATGCCACAAGTAGACTTTCCCTACGGGGACAAGGAACTTAAATAACTAACTGACACTAAAGTTAGTCTGGTGAGGTAAATGGGTTAAACGGTGTATCCATTTTACCAGTAAAGTTGTGTCAGCTCCTGTATATTCCATTTAATGCAATTTTCCCCGAATGTCTGTATGTGACCTGCGGGTTATGTAGGTTATCAGAAAGCCCCTTATTTTTTCGTTACATGCAGGTGCCTTAAAAATTCCTCCTCCACTGAAAAGGGAAACTGTTACATGTGAAACTTTCAAAAGACAAACAGCCAACTGAGACAAAAGCAGGAGTGGCTGTTAGAATCTTGCCAAGTACTAAGCTTTATTTTACACCGAAACTGAAAAATGAAATTTTGGATTTGATTCGGTAGTTCGACAAACCCAAACCACTTAACGGCTAATTTGACCCCCAGGGAGAGGTTTACCTTCTGCTACGAATGCACTCAAAGTGTCACTGTTGAAAGCAGAGGCAACAGCACTGCTCTGAGACAGTGCTGCAGTCATACCAGTGTCCCTCCCAAACAATCCCATTGTACTTCCTGTGAGGAAAGGAAGAGCAGGCAAGACACATCTGTTTTGTCACTTCTGCTCAGAACCTAGGTGTATGGCATTATAAAAACGTTCCTCATCTTCTTCGTTACACAGCTGTGAAGGGCACTTACCGACTCCAACAGTGCCAAACTGTGGGGAGACCAGTGGGCCGGGGTTGAACGGGGTGTACGGCGTGACTTGAGGACGGTTGAACAGCCCGTAAGAGTTCCCAGCCTGGAAGGATGATGGTGGGGCGGCGGAAGATCCCATGGAGGACTAACAGATGAATACAGCATGATGAAGTCACTGCTCAAGAACTGCTCGTGAACAATGAAAAAACTGAAAGCCAGCACCATGCAATCGAAGAACTATCCAACAGAGCTCAAAGATTGAATTTCAGTATTTGAAAGTGAGCTGTGAGCTGCCTACTTAGACAGCATTTTTAGGTTCTAAAAGTTATTTTCCGATGGAACTAAATTGGAGGCAGTTAAGTTAAAGGGATAGTTCCCCCAAAAATAAGAATTTGGGGAATCCCAAAGATGTATGCATGTAACATGTAAGAAATTCAATCTTTGAGCTTTGTTGGACAGTTCTAAGCTTGCCTGGTGCTGGTGAACTAAAATGTTCATTTTTGGGTGAACTATCACTTTAAATTTGTTTCATAAGACACTTAAATTGCGTTCAATGCATTGTTGTGACTTTAATCAGAGGTGGTTTGAAAACCACCAAAATTATTTTTTCATCTTAGTAACCCGCTTTAAAAAAAAATTAATAAACAGAAATCTAGTCATCACTGATACCATTGGCTTTAATTGTATATACAGTGTTATTTTTTGTTGTTGCTGGGGTGCAGCTTTGTTATGGATTTAAATAAAAAAAAAAAATAGATTTTTTTTTATATAAAAAGAAGTTTTTTGCAAAAACAGCAGCACCTCATCCAACATTAAAAGAAAACGTAATTATTGAAACAAATGAATGGAATCTGTAGAAATATTTCAGTCTCTGGCCGAACCCATTTAGCAGATATTACAGAAATCCCAACCTTGCATAATTAAGCATATGAAGTAGTTAAAGAACGGTAAAAACAATAATAATAATAAAATAATATGTCCATACTTGGACCATTCTCTTCACTCTTCTAGTGCTTGTTTTATTATTTTTAAATCTTATGACTATATGGTCTCTTCTTCACGATAATGTCTCCACTTCAAGGTTTTTAACATCACTGCTTGATGCATCGAAGCATTCATTTTCCACGGCTCTTACATTGGTGCAACAACAAAGCCAGACTAAACAATAAAACAGACATAACCAAGTTTGTGTATGATTACTCCAGCACTGCTCGTTTTTACCAAACTCTTTTGCATCTGCCTACTTCTAATTGAAGATACCAGACTTTTATAAGATCTGGAAAAACAAAAGAGTGGATCCAAATTCTTGGCTTTCTTTGATGTGTTTTCAAAGGATCTAACAATAGCCAGACTTTGGCCTACATGCAGTTAAACCTTTATTTCTTGGTTCGTCAAGAGCACTCATTAGCCACTGTGTGTGTCCTTGTCTATACCTGAACAATGGCGGGGTCCTGAGGCAGAGAGCATGTCGGTTTGGGAGGTTCACACACCGTCAGGTCTTTGATGTCACTTCCTCTGAATATTATATACTCAAATGTCTCATCTCTGGGTGCGATGGGGCGGTCCGTGGGGCGGTCCTCGGTGCCAAAGGAGCGCACTGAAACAAGAATCAAAAGAGCAAATCATGAGTTTGAATGAGCTTACATACACACATATTTTACCTTCCCTTGGGTAAGGTAATTGACTTTAACCCTCTTAAAATCAGACAGCTTTTGCAGGGTAAGTAAAGTCTGACAAACACCAAACAGCGCTTATAACCCTCAGTGTGCCATAATGTTAACGAAAATCACGTTCCTAACATTTATAACATTGATACAGAAACAGATACATTGAACAGAGAGTGCTATTAATGAATAGTGCTCATAAAAAGCAGATGAGATAGTAAAGTTTCATTTGGGAATACTAAGAGTTTAGTTACTACCTGGTTAAACTAACAGCCTAAGCGTTAGATTAAGTTACAGTGTTTTATCACTATTTTTCCCCATAGAATTGGAAATATTTGTATTTGCATTTTTAACAGTGCAAAACAATCTTAGTCACAACATAACAGTAAAACGGTGGTAGGCAACTTTGTTTTAGCCACCAATACCATTAATAAAAAAAAATGTCTACTCAGACCGTTTTAAGGGGATAGCACATTCATCCTGTCACAGTAATAACAATAATAGTGATCCTTCGTCATGGTGAGTTTGCGATAACACGCACTACGCAGCACTCTTGGACAACAACTACCAGCTAAACATTAAACACACTAAGCGACTGTGTGAAATGCTCCTAAACAGCCAGCATTTACACATTTCAGACGCGTTAATCTCGCCGTTGTGCAGGTGAATAAGGCGCACGTGATTGAACATACGCGTCCGAAGCCCAAAACTGCGCGCGGCTAACGTACAGCGCTCGACGCTGCGGTCTATGCAGGGCAGCTCACTACATTTGAGACACAACTTTGATACTAAACACCAACGCGTATAACGCGAAATACTAACTCTAGACACGAAGCAAAGCCCGTGAGAAGTGCGTGTTGTGTCTGAGGAGTGTTTTTGACCTTTGGCGAGCGCGACGGTGGAGTTCTCTGTGTCGATGGTGTAGAGAATGCCTTCATACCGGATCTCCGCTTTACTGATCAGACTGATCTTACTCCCGATATACGGCGTGCCGCCGCTCATTTTCACACAAACCTGCGCTAAACCGAGAGAGCTTGAGTTATAAAAAAAAAAGTACAGCTGCACTTCACAGAGTCAACAAACCACTGCTGCGCGTGAGAGTGTTTGCTAATATAACATGGCCGCCTGCATTTCAGGCCATCAGGCGGAAGTGACGTTTGGCCGCCTTTGTTTCGTCAGTATCAGGGTTTCCCACTTTTTCCTTTTTTTCTTTGTTTATTTATTTCTTTAGTTTTATTACTATAATATTTTTTTTGCGCTTCATCTATCCACTATCGTCGCTTCAAAAACTGTATCAGAATTTAAAGCGTGTTTTGTAGTGCTTATTGTAATTGTAATATAGATTATGTTGGAAATGTAATTATTTTATTGGAAGAAAAGTGTATTCATAAAGGCAAATTGTCATCAGTATTAGCTGATTTTATTAATTTTCTTCATGCCTAAAAACAAGCAATAAAGTATTGTATGACGACGTTTTAAATGTATCGTCAGTTTATTAATTGTCGTTATGTTTAATTGTGTGTTTTCTTATCTTCTTTTCTATGAATCCATGCATGTATTTGTATGTTTGTTCGTTGTTTGTTTTCTTTTCTTTACACTTATTTATTTCTTTTACAGTAAGATCAGCCACCCCTTCTAAATTAAAATACGCATTCATTTTGCATATGCTTTATGAGATTTTGCTACAAATGAGAAATATGCAATGCAATATTGTTGTTGTTGTTGCGTTTAATGTTATTGTAATTGAAAAATTATTTAAATTCTCCACCATGATTATTGCCACTGAACCGACTGAATTATTAGAATTATTAGAAATAGTTCTATTAATAATAATTATTATTATTATTGATGATGGAAACCATGTTGCACATTTATTATTATTATTTTTATTATTACTCGTCATCCCCATCATCATCATAATGGTAAAATCTTCATGTCACTTGTTGTGTCTGTGTATTGGAAGCAATAGACAATGCACATCCAAAAGAAGAAGAATGCTAAAGGGTTTGAGTTAAAAAGAAAGTGAGGTAAAAAGTGACGCCAAAGCGTCCTGAGCAAGCATCAGTGTCAGTGACACTGGCTGTGTTGCTTTCATTGTACATGTGCGGTTCCTTTAAAAAAAAAAAAAAAAAAAAAAAAACTGCTGTTGTTTACGGTTCATGTTGCCTAATGTGGCAGAGCTGCATTCCTTTATATATAAGAGAGGGAAATGAAAAATAATACTCACAAACGCCCGGAAAGCAGAGTAATGTTAACCTACCAGGAGCTAAAATGTTTTTATTTATTGTGCGGTAAGTATTAAAATATACTTTTTAATGTGAAACATTTAAACATTTATGCAATATATGTAAAATACTGTAGCTAGTTATATATTGTAGTTATGTAAAATTATTCAAACCTTTATTGTTTTATTTTATATATTTATTAGATTTCAGGTTACAGGTATATATAGCTCACCACATGTACACAGTTATAAAATAGTACACTGTACAATGTAAAAACATGTCTGTACACAATAAGTGCATTGTACCAAATAATTAATATAAATGTAAATACATAGTAGTAAAGAACACCTAATATAAAGTGGGACCTACAACCGAATACAGTGAGGCTTGGTTCAGAATCAGTCAGTGTTCTTAAGTGTAGAAACAGTGTCAAAGACTATCAGTGATCTGGAAACTTTTGCAGATGAGGTATGCGCCAGGATTCCAGTAGAAAGCATGCCATTTCGTGCCATTTGTTGTCATGCAAAAAAATAATTGATCTTTGATCAGTGTATATCTGATGTTGCAGGCTGAAGAATGTTTGATTGAACTAATGTAGACTAGTCATGACTAGTCGTTTAAACACTAACATGAGTGGGGACCCTGCTGTTGAACTGGCTGATTTAAGGTTTGTGTGTTTCCTGTTTATTAGTTTTATTGTATTTGCACTTGATTCAACTCAACACAAATTTAAAATACATTATGCTAGCATTCTATTGGATTTTTAAAATTGTTATTATTTTAAAGCCTGAACGAGCCTAATAAATCTGCTTCACTGGAAAAGAGTTGCAAGTCTTTGGAGAATGAGTCTCAGTTAACCCTGAAAGAGAAAACCTCTCAACACAGGTGAGATGATAAACTATTATTACCAAAAACAATATTGCCAAAAACAATCAAATCTTATGCCCTTTTAAATGTTTTATCATTTAGGTTGATCAGTCGTGAGGACTCTGACTTCTCTCTGCCCAGTGGTTTGTCGATGAAAAGTGATAACTCAATGGAAAAACCTAAAGAATTCAGTGGAGAAGCAACCCCTACAGAACTGAAGTATGTGTTCAGCAACAGTCTGTTTCTGTTAACATCAAGAATGTAACAGCATTTGATGCATTTTAAAATTGATTTTAGTCTTTGGACAAATGTGTCTAGCTCACTTGTTCAGCAATTTGTGTTGGGTTTTCCTTTACAAGGAACCTGTAGGTCCAACATATCCACAACAATACACATAGCTTGAGATGCGCGAAAATGAATTAGTTGAAGATTTAGTTTATCAACAAATCTGAATAATGCTTTAAAAGCAGGCAGGAACCAGGCCAATCTCCTGAGAAAATCTGAAAATGTTTTAACAAGTTGACTCCTAAAAATATGTGTTATAAAATAATAATAATAATAATTAATAATAAAAATGGTAGCCTGATTATTTCTGCGTGTTTTACTGCATGCTTACAGCATTTTTCAAAACCATCTTGAGCCTAAGAACATAGAAACCAAAAACTTGTTCCACCGGTTTCTACAGCTTACTTTTGCTTTTGTATTTCCTAAAAGCCATTATAATGTTTGCGTTGTTTTTATTTTTTTGTTATGATTGCATATACACTTTATTCAACCCACAATATAAAATACTTGGACAGAAATATATGAATATATTTATTTATTCATTAATTTATAGCTTGAAAAAGCCTACTTATACTGCTCTACCAGAACCAAGACATGTGTCTCAGAAGAATCCACCTGTGTCTTTTCCGTTGTCCCATATGAAAGAAATCCCTGAACACAAGTGAGCTCACAGACCTCTTATAAACACACTGATTCTGCCTCAAATAAGTGTTATAAAAACTCACTTCTTTTTTGGAATTTTTTTTTATTTCAGGTCGCTTGAGTTGAAGGTGTCAATGGAACTCCCTTTGAATTTTAGAAGAGAATCACTCCGTACAAAACTAAAGTATGTTAACAATTTGTTAAACAATAAGAAATAATTAATGTATATGTATCACCATTAGAACTGCTTTTAATATTTTAAAAATAATTTAAGTATCAAAAAAGTAGTGTCTGCCTGCTGAGTTTGACATGTTTCTAGGTCGACATATTTTGTTGATTCTGAAACAACATTTTAATCCAAAACATCAATCCTGACCATATCTCGGCACCTAAACCTAACCTTACCTATGTGTAATGCCTAAAATCAGATTTAATGATAGAGCTCCAAACACTGTAAGTGAAACACAAGAACTATAAAGAACTATGGTTCTTTAAACCTTATTGGCTAATAACAATGTTGTTCCAGAGTCAACAAAGATGTTGACCACCTCAAACTCAGGTTCTATATGCCTCACTCACAAATTATTTTGAACCCAAACACACCCATATTTGTAAAAAAAATACAGGACTACTTCAAATACTAATTTTGCAACCTTAATACATTAAATGCATTTACATATTTATTTTCTTTCAGAATTCAACAAACGGAATCAAGGTCAAATGTTCTAAATGGTATTCATTTCAATAGTGTCACATACATTTTTATATCTCACAAGATTCAATCCTTTTTTGTTTTAACTACCTCTCATGTCAAACTTCACAGAGGAACTGATGGGGACACATCAGTATAAAAGGATGCTGAGGAACAGGCATCAGTTTATATTTGAAGGGAATGAAGAGCACAGCGGACCCTCTCTCCTTAACAACATCTATACCGAGCTCTACATCACTGACGGTGGAAGCAGTGAGGAAACCAGTGGACATGAAATTAGACAGATCGAGACAGCATCTAAATATCCAGCCACATGGGACGCACCAATCAAGGCTAATGATATCTTTAAAGCTTCTCCTGAATCTTTTAAACACATCCGAACCGTGCTAACCAAAGGAATCGCTGGCATCGGGAAAACAGTATCTGTACAAAAGTTTACATTGGACTGGGTTGAGGGCAAAGTCAACCAGGACGTCTGCATGGTATTTCCACTCGCTTTTCGTAAAATTAATGTAATTAAAGAAAAGAAAATTAGCCTGATACACTTTCTTGAGTCCTTTTTCAATCTAAAGATAGATCCAGAAGAGTTACTCTCAGATAAATGCAAGGTAGTCTTTATCTTGGATGGTCTTGATGAATGCCGGTTTTCTTTGGATTTTCAAAACAGCAGGAGTTGCTCCAGTGTGACCCAATCAGTTTCAGTCGGCGTCCTGCTGACAAACCTCATCTGCAAGAACTTGCTCCCTTCTGCATTAGTCTGGATAACCTCACGACCAGCAGCAGCAGGTCAAATACCGCCTGACTTCATTGACCGTGTGACTGAGGTACGAGGCTTCAGTGACTCCCACAAAGAAGAATACTTCAAGAAAAAAATTAGTGATCCAGACTTGTCCTCTAGGATAATCTCACACTTGAAGTCTTCCAAGGTCCTTCACATCATGTGCCACATTCCAGTGTTCTGCTGGATATCAGCCACAGTTCTCGAAAGAAAGTTTCGTGATTCAGAGAGTGGTGAAATTCCCAAAACCCTCACGCAAATGTACACACACTTCCTGATGTTCCAGATTAAGCAGGGAAGTCACAAATATGAACAGAATTCAGAAGCCGGTTTGAAGTGGGATAACCAGACCACATTGTTGCTGGGAAAGCTGGCATTTCAACAGCTTGAAATGGGTAATTTAGTTTTCTATGAAGAAGATTTGAGGGAATGTGGCATTGAACTCGATGCTGCATCTGTGTATTCAGGAGTTTGTACCCAAATCTTCAGAGAAGAAGCAGGTCTGCTTCAGGAGAAGAACTTTAGTTTCATTCATGCGAGTATACAGGAGTTTTTGGCTGCGTTGTATGCATTTCTTGTATTTGTCAACCATAAACGAAATGTCCTCAGTCCGACAGCAAATTCTAAACTGATAAAGACTTTCCAAAAAAGCTCAATGCATGCATTTCTGAAGTGTGCTGTGGATAATGCTTTAGCAAGCGACACCGGACATTTGGACCTTTTCCTTCGCTTCTTGTTGGGACTGTCCCTTGAGTGCAACCAGACTCTTCTACAGGGACTCCTGACTGAGGTGTTAAGTGATACTGAAAGCAGCATGAAAACAATTCAGTATGTCAAGGAAAAAATCAGGGACAACCCTTCAGCGGAGAAGGCAATAGGTCTTTTCCATTGCCTGAGTGAGCTGAAAGATGATTCTCTGGTTGAGGAAATGCAGGACTTCATAAATACGCATGGTTTTAGTAGTGGAAAGCTGTCTCCTTCGCGCTTCTCTGCTTTGGCTTACATACTGCTGACATCTGCTGAAGAACTGGATGTGTTTGACTTGTCAAAGCTCATTCATCCGAGCATGACCTCAGACGAGGGACTGTTGAGATTGCTGCCAGTTATTAAAGCATCCCGATCAGTTATGTAGGTATCTCACTGGTTTTGCCAGGAACATACTCTATCCAAGTATGCAAATACTGACGTGAACACTTAGTCAGCATATTCCAGTACTTACCTGACCTGATTTTCTTTTTCCTTTTAGTTTGAGGTGCTGTAATGTGACAGATAAAGCCTGTTCAGGCCTGGCTTCTGTCCTTAGTTCAAGTCTATCATGTCTGAGAGAACTGGATTTGAATTCCAACAATCTTCGGGATTCAGGAATAAAACAACTTGCAGCCGGACTGGGAAATCCTAATTGTAAACTAGAGATTCTGAGGTAGGAAAATGTTGGAAATAATGGTAGATAAGTAGCAAAAATGTGCAATTGCTATTGTTAACTTACAATTTTCAAAGATACAAAATAAAATCAAATGGGACAATATTACATACAGCTATAAAAAAAAAAGATAGCAAAGATAATTTGGCCTTAGACTGGCTACCTGCCCATGTGGTTTTCCAGAGTTTATCCCAAGATATGCTAAAATAAACTTTTGAGGTCTCCAGAAGACTTTAAGATGACTCTTTTTCTTTTTTTTAAAAGAAGAATCTTTTAGAAAAAAACTGTTTATTTGTGATTTTTCTTTTCTTTCTTGTGGTTGTAGACTTTTCAATTGCAGAATCTGTGAAAATGGCTGTGCTTCTTTGGCCTCAGCTTTGAGGTCAAACCCAGCTTACTTAATTGAGCTTGATTTGACACACAACATGCCACATGATACAGGTGTGAAAATGCTTTCTGATGCGCTAACAGATACGAGATGTATACTGGAAACACTAAGGTGGGTTCTAATATGTAATAATTGGGCACTAAAATAAATAACCTCCTAGGTTTATTCCACAGTGCTGTTATACATTTTTAAACTTGTTATTGTTTTAAAAAAAACATGAACTAATTACTCTTGCAAAGAAGCAATGCCATAAAATAACTCCACATTAGAAGATAATATTTGCATTTCATTTCCAGGCATTTTTACCTTCATGGGAGCACATTTTGTTCTCACTAAACACCTTCACAGAACATTTTAGTTATAGCAGATCCTTGTGGCACTCCACTTTACTGGCTTTAAGAGTAGAGTAGACAATTTTTTTTTTTTTTTTGCCTGTTGACTGAGATTTAGTTCTCTTTAATTTTTAAGCCCTATAGTTGTAAAGAACTGCAGATTTTCTTTGGGTGTGATAAATTAAGCTGAATTACAAGTCGTTGTTGAATCTACATTTGTCATTGAATTTCTGATGTTACCTGTTTTATTAGAGAAAAAAAGCATAAAGTCATTACTTCTAAACTGTGAGGAAATATTCAGCTTGGGTGATGTCTGATAAGTTGGTAATCAAGCTATTGTGCTAAACTAAAAACAAAACTTTTTTAAGATATGCCCTGCAATAGCATTTTTTAGAACCAGAGCAGAATAGAGAAACATTGCCATTGTCTCAGTTTCCTCTGTTTCTTCAAGTCATTCCAGACAGACTGATGATGATATGATCAGATCTCTTTGTGGAGCATTGGCTGTTGTCAGACACCTTTTGCAGACAAAAAGCTCACTGCATTATTATAATTAACAGCAAAATTAATGTTTGGAAATGTAAAATGATACGTACTGACACACCACAGCAAAGCATAGAAATATGTCTTATACTAAACAAAAATACTAGTACTAGTACTAAGAAATACTGTTGTTCTAATAATTATGGCCACCACTGTATGTGATAATATTTACTGTACAATCTGTTGTTGTAAAAAAAGAAAAAAAACATTATGGTAGTCCTCATTTGCATTTGGACACCCAGTGATAAACCCTTATTAATTTTTTTTGCACTAAAATGAACATTACAAACAAATGAACACAAATACTTTTAATTAAATGCCTGTTTCATACAATTGTAAATTAGAAACATTTTTTTTCTAGGTTGATGTCCTGTGAACTTACCAGGAAAAGTTGTGCGGCACTGACCCAAGTTCTTCAGTCAACATCTACAAGACTGAAACATTTAGATTTAAGTTTGAATAACCTCCAGGATTCAGGAGTGGAACTGCTCTGCGTAGGTCTAAAGAGTACTTCTTGCAAGCTTGAAACACTCAGGTATTACAATCAGACAAGTATCAACTAATCAATCATCAATCTCTTTTATTTATATAGCGTTTTTAATAATACAGATTGTAGCAAAGCACTGAACATTATCAAATAGGAGAATAGAGTGATGGATTAAACTATTTATTTATTAAATGCAGAGACGGTCTCTGTAGTTAAGACGATGATAATCACTGGAAATCAGGTGTCCCCAACTAAGCAAGCCAGAGGTGACAGCGGCGAGGAACCAAAACCCCATCCATGAGAGAATGGAGAAAAGAAAAAAAAACTTGGGACAAACCAGGCTTAGTTGGGCCAGTACTCCTCTGACCTAGCACCTAATTTCCAGTTTAGTTTGTCCACAGTGCTCATCTAGGTGTTCTGGTCACCAATGAAGATTATCTCTTGGTGCTGGTTCACCATCTGATCTGAATATTAGCGTAGCACCCATTCTTTTTATGATGTAACGAGTACATCGTGTGTTAAGGGGAGTCTTCCCAGTTCTGGCTGATCTAATTAATCCAGCCTAACAATCCTTTAACGGATTTGATTAATAAGTGTGTTATGTGTAAGTCAGAGTAAAGGGATGTGTCTTTAATCTAGATTTAAACTGACAGAGTGTGCCCACCTCCCGAACACTATTAGGTCAATTGTTCCAGAGTCTGAGTGCTAAATATAAAAAAGATCTGCCACCCGCAGCAGATTTTGATATTCTGGGTATTATCAAATGGCCAGAGTTTTGAAAACGCAGCAGAGGACTTTAATGTGATAAAAGCTAAATTTTTCAATTTGGTGTGTTTCACCTGGCTGAGAAATATAGAGCTGAGTATCATCAGCATAACAGTGAAAGCTAACACCATGTCTCCTGATAATTTCTCCCAAGGGTAACATGTAAAGCGTAAAAAGTAGCGGCCCTAGAACTGAGCCTTGAGGTACTCCATACTGCACTTGTGATCGATATGAAACGTC
>JAUMHG010000079.1:14342072-14356080 GCA_032359395.1 Enteromius anoplus | reverse complement strand
GACCAAATAAGGAAAACCAGGCAGACTAGAAAACGACAGCAAAACAAAACCATGAAACACAAATATAAGGTGTTACAGGTAACAGGGCAGACAATTTAAAATAATACCTTATAAAAAACAGCATTATTAGACATAGAGCTGTGGAATGATGTATTTTTTTATATATTTATGGAATAGTTGATGGTAACAAGAGTTGATATCTTGGGGACACAATGTTGACATTATGTCAAAATAATGCTGTATTATAAATGAATAGGCCTACCACATATTAAAACTGGTGTGAGCTACTCACTACCATTTTTTATAAATATATATTTAAGGGATGCTTGTTTTTTTCTGTTCTTTCAAATGGTGTAAAGATTGAGGGAACTCAATTTTTTGAAACTTACATTTACAATGGATTCTTTCGTCTGAGCCATGTCTGAAATGACCCCATCAGAGATGATGAGGAGTATAAAGTATTCAGAGCCATCCTTTACTAATGACGCATATCTGCAAAGAAAAAAGCTGATCACTTCATGTGCCTAAAACGGACACAGTGGCTAAACCACAATTCAAATCCAATCCATCCTATTTTCACAAAGAAAAGTACATCTAAAATAGTCAAAAGTACTATGATAGTTTACTATTTGTGGTAGATTTTCTTTTTGGGCTTTAGCCTGCAGTCAGGTACCAGGATGCAAACATAATATTGTAGTAACAATATTATAACATAATAACATAAGAAAAAATTTATGGTTTAACATTTTATTATATGCTATTTTATATTAAAACAAAACCTGAAACATTATTTGTAATTGTATATTTTAACAGGATATTTTTAGCACATGACCTAAATAACTAGTGTGAAAAATAGTCTATAATGTTGAAAAATAATCGGCTGACTTACCTTGCTACATGATTAATAACAGGTGAGAAGTATGTTGGTCCATACAGACGAACAGACTTCAGACTTTGATAATACGCCTCTAGAACACCCTCTATACCACTGCAATATGGGTTTTCTGGGTTCCCGTTCTGTATGTACACATAAAAATGAACATACACACATGTAATACAAACATTCACATATACAAGCACCAGGATTCTAGTCTCGCGTAGCCAGACCTTCAAACTGACGGGTGAAGGTTTGGAATTCATTGCCGCTTTCTTTTGGTTTCAAGGCCCGCCCCCAAATCGTCATGTCAAACAACCAATCATAGTCCGTTTCGTTCAGCGTCAGATTTCTGGGCGTGGAAATATCCCAACAGCAACAGAACGGCGTGCAACAAGTCAGTCTGCATAGAAAATCCTGCTCGCGCTCACGGTAAACATCTGTTTGAAGCATATCTCTCCAATTTTTAACACCCACAAGCAATTCTGGAGAATCGAACACAATACTGAATCGACCAGCTGTGATGTCAGCATCTGTCGTTAAATGTTTGCCAGCAAACGCGGCTGATATCCCCTTCTCAGTTAGGTACTTCACTTGATCTTCCAGAATAGATAGGAGGGGACGCACACTAGTAAAATTGGATCTGCTGGGAATCCTTCTAAATGCTGACGAAGGGTCGACCAGGCTTGGAAAATAATACTCTTCCCAAATCCCGTCGGCAAACAGGCTAAAATATCTCTTCTTGTCTCCACTAAGTGCCTCAAACAAAACTCCATTTCGAAGCTGTGAGCTCCACGTGAACACCGGGTGCTCAGTGCTCATGTCTCCGCGGCTAGTAATTCTGACACTTGCCGCTGCCTCCTGATGTCTCTGTAGTGGTTAAACAGGAGGTAAAATTTGTTTTGGGTTTAATTAATCTATAATGTATTTCCTTTTTATTCCTGTTTTTATGAAAGTAGGAAGATGTATCAGAGATTTCGGAATTCTGCCTCCGCTTGTTAGTAATCACGTCACTACCAGAGCAAGCTCCTGATTGGTTAACACGGCGCGAATTTTCACCAAAGTTCAGATTTTTCAACTTGAGTGTTTCGTGTGAATCACGCATCAAACGCGCGATTCGTGCCATTTGCGCCGCGTAACTTTAAAGTAGATTATTTCTGTAATAGACTCTTTTTTGTAAAGTGTGCATTTTCACAAGAGTAGGGCATTTTGACCTGGTTTCACAGACAGGGCTTAGCTAAACCAGGATTAGGCCATAGTTCAATTAGGATATTTAAGTAAATTTTATAAACATTCTTTAGAAAAAGCAAGACAAAACAAAGGCACTTTGTGTTTTAAGATCAGTTAGTGCAAGTTTCTTTCAATTGAAACAGCTTTTACATTTTAGTTTATGTTAAAATACTCTTTTTTTTTGTATCCCAAAGGATTTCATTTCATATTTGATATAACACAACTTATTGATAGTAGATATTATTTTGTATAGTATATAATAGTAAACAGTAATCTATACTGCTACTAAACAGTAGTAGTAATTTATACTTATAGTAGATGGTATAATTGTAAATGTTTACACAATGATCAATCACAGCCATCAAAAGTTTGATCTGGCCATCTGAGCTCACATCTCAGAAGCGTCCTGCAGTAAGAGACACGTTTAAAGAGCGCTATTCTCTTAAGTAAAGCTTTAATGCTCTGGTGAGTGCATATGGAGACTCCCGCGTTCAGCCCTGAAGAGAAGTGTGTGTGTGTGTTATAGCTGTGTGTGGGCAGCTGCAGCCGCAGGCATTGCATCTGTTTGGTCCAATAAGAAGGATCTGTGTCTCACTGTATATGGGATTATGTGATAGATTCTCTGTGACGGTTTCGTGGGTGTGGAAGAGGAATAAAATAAAGAAAATAATTTCGGTCCTCTTTAGAAATGTGAGACAGATGTGGGTAATCTTCATTTGCTAATGTCTATCAATCTTTTTCAATCTCCTTTATGAGCGGTCTCATCCATATTTATCAGTTAGTCACCCTGCAGAGCTCTTATTTGGTTACCAGTGGTGTAGTTGTAGTTTTGTGAAATCAAAGCGGGCGCTTTTTGGCCATGTTTGTTGGCTTTTGGGTCATTTATATGCTAATGCACTTCTACAAGTTAATAAAATGAACCTTTAATAGATGTACACAGTGAAAATGTACAATATCCTTCCTTAATTACCAAAAAAGAGGCTAGAATTTAAAGTAGTTTCAAAGTGCCTGTCCTAAGCAGCCAGGGCTAACTGCCTTTTGAATAAAAGAAAAGCACAGTCGATATATTCTAGCCAATATGAAATGAGTCAACGCAAGGGAAAAAGTTTAGGCTCTAAGGGTCCTGCTGGAGGACAGGTTCAGAAGCGCATCTAAAAGAGCTAGAGGTGGAGGAGCACATCCATACCAGGTACTCCAGGCAGATGTGTACAAAATGGTTGGGGTTTCACAGAGACTAGGATACTAGGATACTAGCACACCAGTGCTATAAACCACAGTCCACTGTTTTTTAATATATCTCCTTGAGGCACCAGAATGAATATAAATAAATCACTGCATTAGACAAAACACTTGATTCAACTGATTGTTCGGTTGAATGACAGGTGATCGGATGAATCATAACACAGAATTCACCACATGCTTCCGTGTTTTCACATGCGTTCAATTAGCCTGGGCCCGCCCATACTTCCTTTGACGCTACATTCATTTCGCAAGCAAAGTTAGTCTAGCAAAGCTGCCGTTTTAGAGCATTTCCGTTCACCAAAAAGTGGGAACGAATGAGAAACGAGACACCACAACCCCCCCGCCCCCGGCACGACTGCGGTGGGTGCAACGTGATGACAGGTTTTCTTTGAAAACGGAGCAGAAGTGATTAAAGTAAGTAAAGGCATTTTCCTACTGCTTTAATGAAGCTAGCTACAATTGGTTACGGTGGCTTCAGGTTCGGTCGCTACACATACGTGATCGGAATGAGTGGTCTGATTGGTTGTAGATTTGTCCAGTAGTATACAGAGGCATCTGATGGACGCAGATTAAGCCCGCCTCCCAGAAGGGGGGTAGTAAGGTAGCTTGGCCAGACTAAGTTCCTATGAGCGTAATAGTCATGGAAGCCAGGCTAGCGTTCAGTGTCTTTGCTCCACAATGTATGTTTTACTGTGTGAGACTGGGCGTCGTGTAGAGAGGCATGGCTTGCCGGACATAGCAATAGTAACTAAGAGGTTTTGTAAATGGTCAATTGGGTTTCTTAGGTAAATGAGACATCTGAAATGTTCAGCACCTCAGGTGTACCTCAAGGAACAGACAAAGTGTATTTGTTTGTTCAAGCAAACACTGATAATGATCAAAACTATTGATCCCGGGTTGTTAGATTTGCTTCATTCTAACTGCCAGTGATTTCTCGTAATCTGTGCATAATCTGCAGTCCAGTTTGAGCACATTTCTTTTTATTTTGTTTTTTTATGCCAACAAAATCCTCTCTGAGTTTAAAACATATACTAGCGCCCCTGGCACTGCAGGGTTGTGTTATTGAAAACACCCACTCAAAGAGTGGCGCAATACCTACGTCATCACTACAACACATCCGTTACGGCATTGGCTCCAGCTTTTGTTCACACAGATCTTGTTCCTGGACTGAACCCGGCGATGTTACTAGGTCCCCAACCCAGGATCGATCCCGGATTCAAACCCGCAACAGGTTGGCTTTCACACTGAAGGCAATTTTCCAGCACCACTGTGCAGTGTGAAAGGGGCTCATGAAAGCTTTTTGGCTGTACATAAATCTGCAAACTGGGCCTGATATGCTGACAGAGCAAAAGTCATGTAGCGTATTTCATCCTGACATGAAGCATAATCAGTTTAAGATTGTCAACACAAAACTCTCACTGATAAATAAAACATATAAGATCCTTAAACAAAAACAAAAAAAGTTATTTTAGTTACTTAACAGTAAAATTTAGAAGAAAGTGTCCTCACCAGGGGGAATTCGTGAGACACGTGGCCATCGGGTGGCAGTTTTGCACCAAATCCCAGTGCAGGGAACAGCTTATCACTGTCATAGTCCTTAATTATCTCCCCCACGGCTCTGAGGGCCAATGCATACGCATTCAGATGATACGGGCTCATGTAGTGTAGAGAGGTAGGCTGGGAAGGGTTGCCTGCCAAATATAAAGAAAAAATGCATTTAAAAAAAACAAACATTAAAATATGAATAATTTTCTTTCAAGAAATATGATTACATGCTGTACAGCATTCTATTTGTGTAGCATCATCAACTACTGACATTATATGATTATTTGATGTCTTTGCTGTGCAATGCTCTTTAAAAACAATTATCAATTTATGCATTATCTTTAAAAGAGTATTTTGAATTGTTAAATTTTGATATGGATGAACAATAAATTATATATATATAGAGAGAATATATATCACTGTAAGTAGAAGTTCTCAGTATTTTTTCCACCTTGGTTAGTATCAATAAATAACTATTAGTAAATTGACATTAACACATATAAGATAAGCCATTGTTATAACATATAAATGTTGCTTTTTCTTTTGAAGAGCTGTGTTTTAGTGATGTAAACTCACCGTTTGACGCAGTAAAATCAATGGCCACTGTGAAATTTATTTGAGTGCTGCAAGTGAATAAAGCAAAAAAAAAAAAAAGTCAGCGTATGAGCATAAACTATATGATGTTTATTAAAGTATAATAAAGCGCTTCATTCAAATCCCCAGTGAGCTGACTGTGTGAAACTGTGTCTCAGCTCAATATAATCTGTGGGCAGAAATGAAGAAGTTATTCCCTCAGAGCAACTCTGCGTTTATCTAATATTCTCTCTGCAGCTTCCTGCTTTTTCTGTCTGTTCAACAGAATGCATATATTTAGCTAGATTCACTAACTGTCTGTAAGAATGTTTCACAGTAGCCCTTTTGCAGATCCCTCCAATTATTCATCGGATATTTCCAGTGTTTGCTGGACTGTTTGAAGGCCAGGTCATGAGCATGGGGTCTCTGCGTCTCTCAGAATAGAGTGCTCTATTTATAGCTTGGTTTATTACGGCATCATAATGCAGTGCGCTGTCTGTGAATATGTGCGTGTGACGTGGAGAGGAGGAGAGGGGAAGGAAGAGGGAATTATTCATGGATGGTGAGGCACAGCAATGTGTTTCCAGTCTCAATAGATGAGCTCAAGTACGATGATATACATGGAAAACCCGGATGACGTCACAGTAACCAAAATATGTGAGATACTGAATTCTGGAGTTTCCAAAACGATGCATCTATTTCCAGCATGATACCTAGAACTGGATTTACAGTAATAGAAACTCTTTTACTGTACAGCGTAGCCTACTAGTGTTTAAAACATTTATTACTGAGAACACTGTAGCAGCCACCTAGACCACCACCACAACTGCCTGGCAAGCACATACCTAGCAATGCAGTAGCAACCACAGAAAACCTCCTAGCTACTGCCTAGCAACACCTTAGAAACTTAGCCACCACCCAGAAAACTGGCTAGTGCCACAACTAGCACCACATGCATAAATGTCGAAATTAGGTGCGTTCAACTTAACACAGCACTGCGCAGATCAATCAAATTCTTACTTGAAGCAATGCATGCTGGTTAGAAATAGAAAATAGTATATGATTATGTTGAACTTTATTCTTGAACAGATGACGCTGTATTAAGCACTACATAAAAAGGGTTTCTATTGCTCATGAAAACATTTCTGAAATGTCACTTCATCAGTGACAGAGCATGCAAACACCACAAGACTAACGGGAGCAGAAAGTGTCTGACTTGACTGTTCATACCCCGACTGCAAGCGGCTGCTCTCATTGACCACCATCTGTAGCCATGGTTCAAGTCGAATGCACCTAAAGCCTAGCTTCCTTTCTTTTGGTCGCTTTCTAAGTTCTAAAACTAGGAGTCACTCTTGGGAGTCCAAACACCTCTGACATTCTGAAATTGGCCAGAGAAATTTGCATGCATAACCACGCCCCAGACATCCAGGTATATAAGAGGTCGGTGCGCTTCCCTTAATAAGTTTTGTTCTTTGCAGCTGATGCAATGTTTTTTAAAATTATTAGTAGTTTCCTGACACCTTTCATCATTAAACTTTACAACACAGTCCACAGTTACTTACCTCAAAATACAGACAAGTGTAGAGAGATCCACTGGGTGTTTTGAGATAAGAGCTAATTTTTCTAAAAGAGCAGACATGGGGGATTGTGTATGTGGCAACATGCATTCTATTTCTGTACTACTCTGTCTGTTTTTTATGTCTCCCTCAAATAGGCACAATCGCTGTCCTCAGCATTTAAGTCATACTGAAACTATTTCTGTGGATTCTTGTTCTTCTTGTGAGAACATGACCACGGCCATGTTGCACTCACAGCTTTCATTCTTTCTCAAAAGACTGAGAGTCATCTCAGATGTTTCCTGTCCTAGTCCTTCTAGTCTCGGGTACAAAGCCTTGCAAATGTGCTCTGAGTGTTAGCCTGAAGATTAAAGGTGAGATTCTTTGCAATCCGTATGGACTCTCATTGCTCCCCTTCCATATTGGTTTGAGACCACTGTGCTCAATCTCACACTCAGAGCATCGAAGAGTGGGCTTGAGCTATCTGATGCAGATGACTCGGTTGATCTCTTTTTTTGGGAAGCTCAGTCTGATGCCAGTGCAGAAATGGCAGCCATGCTTGCCCAGGTGGCCAAGAGCATTTGGCTTGAGTGGAGTCTTCCAACCTGACCTGAAAGCTTCAGGCTTGATAACTGGAACTTGGAGTCTGAGAAAGACATACAGCCTTCCTGTTTGACTCCCTGTTCTGTTCTCCTGGCAAAAGTTTGCAATGCCTCTGGACAAGCTGCATCAACAACATTGTCAAGGAATTTACTTAACATTTCTCTGCAGCGAAAAAGAAGATGGAGGTTATTAAAAACATTATGCCTTGGAGCGGGTCAAGGCCCACCCTTGAAGCACTTGCCAATGTGCAAAGCACTGTCGGCTCATCCACATGCTACTAAGAACTAAGAATTTTTTAGATTCCGCAGAAGTGCAATCAGAGTAAATCCTCCAAGTGGTCCCCTGCAAGGAGATATGCTTGAGTGTCCACGGTCAGTTGAGCTCAGTGGAATCATCCAGCTCTCTCTGTTAATAAAATGTGACTGGAGTTTGGGCTGGCAGACTTCCACTTTGTCCTTAGACCCTGGCCTGGGAATGTGCCCACTATCCTGTTTAGGGATCAAATGGTAACCTGTTAAAGCATTCCCTCCGAATAAGGGAGACCCAGCCTTATCTTTGATGTGCTTAGTGCATGATTATTCCCATTTAACTTGATTGCACAAAAGGTTTAAGGCGATTTGAATGTTTTTTTGTCAGTCATAGCAAATCAAGTCTGAGGTCTTGGGAGTGAGGGTGCACTCAACCAGGTGTGTGACTGCCTCTTTGGCCATAGTGAAAAGTGTCTCACATATGTAGACACGTCTAGAACTGCAGGCTGGGCTACCACCAGATTTTTTAATCTACGCAGTTTCATCTACAGTTCTACACACCAAAAAATTAATCTAGATGACTGGTAGGGTATACAGTTGTGTTCAGTACCTTTTTGTTCCATAAGGTGGTAACGAATGCCGTTCAGGTGCAATGTTTGGTTTACCTTGTGCGGTGAATAACGGACTGCTGTTCTCCATTATTAGATGCATAACATTCACAATCGCACACAGGCTCCTTATATACCCAGATGTCTGAGTGTGGCCAGGTGTGCAAATTTCACTCTCTTATTTCAGAATACATAGCTTTTCTGAGTACATAGCAACCCCTCAATGCTTCTGTTCCCTCCCTAGGGGACGGGGGTTACGTTAATAGTAAAGATGCCACCGCTTACTGTTACACACACACACACACACACATTTTAATTAGGAATAAATATACATTTCCAATGTCAATGTCAAATTATCAATACTGACCCTCCTTTGATATAGTCCAGGAACGTGACCTCGACATCAATGAAGCAGGACAGCAGGGTGACCTGTCAACATGAAAGTTTGGTAACACTTCCTATGTAGAGTCCTAAAGGGCATCATCACACTTTCAATAAGCAATGCATACTTTAATCATAAATGTCATATCAATATTCATGCTCAGGGTGATGATGTAACTCTCTAGAGTCAGGGCATCAGGGCAGACCAATGATGAGCTACATCAAAAAATATGAATATTTATATGCACAGCTTATGAAGGCATTGTGCATTGCTTATGAAGATATAATGTAGGACCTTCTATAAGAAGTCTTACCAATAAGGATGTTTGTTTGTTAGAACAAACATGTATTGTTTTTTTTTTTTTTGTTTTTTTTGTTCTTCTTTGTAACTTTTTTCCATTAATTAAACTGGAGGATCTGAAATTCACTCACGGTTCCTGAGTTTAGATATTTCTTCTTCTTTTTCTTTTTCTTGGGGTTCAGCACCTGCAGAAATACAGCAATGCCAGACACATAATGTTGCTGAAACATTGCTTAATCCCAGTTTATTTCATTTATTTTTCCCGTTTTGTCATTTCATTTAATTTATTTCCTTGCACTAACAATACTTTGGCATGATAGGTGAACATGGTGAATGGACTACACTAAGAATGTTTGAATTTTGTGCCAAGAAATTCAACCACAGTGAAGAAGATCATCAGAAAACTAGATCATCAGAAGCTCTTGGTGGAGATGCACATCTGACTGCGTTTCCTAGACCTCTCGCTGTTATCTAAAGTTCTTGTGCTGTGGCGGGTTTTGATAAGTGTTCTTGTCCCTTATGGGTTTGATTTATGCTTCAGTGATGCGGAGGTCATACAAAAGATGAAAAAGGATGAGATTTCACAGAGATGGGGGACAAAATGTCACAGAAAGGCCAGAAACATAATTTACACAAGACCATAAACGCTGGCACACCAAAAGAGTTATTGTATATGAACTACATTTGATATCATATAAATAAGACACACACACACACATATTCAAGTAGCTACACATTTAGCTTAAACCTAATTAGGGAAATCATTTCTTTTTTGATTCATTGAACTGTTTGACCAATCAGATTTTCCAATGCTACCCATCAAATAATAAGTAGCTTGAAATGTTTAGTTACTTCCCAGCACTGTTCCTCAGTCCTCAACTACACACTCATGAAATAATGTAAATATCTACATTAAAAGCTAGGATATTTTAGGCAGAGGTATGTGAAAAATACATGAGATTGGCTCACCTCCCACACAGTAAACCGAGAGTGGCCTTTAGAGAGCTCCCTGTAGCTGGTGCTGAACTCGCCGATGTAGTCATGACTGAAAACACACACACACGGTCTCATGCCTTATCTTGATGCATCTTAACTTCAGCATCACAGAATGTTTGTTTCTCTCTTACCCTCCATCTCTGTCCCAGTCATATACCTCAATTTTTATTGCTCTGCAAAAAAAGAAAGGAATGTTTAGTCATTGAGGCTCGATCTCAATTCAACCCCTTACCCATACACTTTCCCCCACTCCTCCGTTTGGTGCGTTCACGTGTAAGGGTAGGGGTGTCTCAATTCTCTTTTGGTTGGAGGGGTAGGGGGAAGGGCTAGATAGTCCTCGAAACGAAGATTTTTCGGGACCTCCCTTCAAAAAAAGGGCTAAAACAAATTACCAACATGGCTGCTCACTCAAGCAAGCAGACCAATAAATTTAAAAAGCAATTTTTGCAAATAATACGGATTTTTATGACAATTTTTCATTATATGTATATTACCATCAGTCTTGTCTTTGTGTTTATGGTGATGTTCTGTAAAGAAACGTTTGCCAAAAAAATCGCTAAAGTTTGGTAGCAGACTTAAGCGCCGTCATCTTCTTCGTCTCACGTGATTTGCTGAAGACAAATGCAGAAAAATCGCTGCATTCCATACAACTGCTATGTCAGACGGCGACATCTTGGAATTTGTGATAAACATTGGCACACGACCTCTGACGTAACGTTAGGAGCTAGTGACAATGGAAAATGATGTATAACAGTGTAGTAGTGGTGTCCCATTTCTTAGGGGAAATTTTTTGACCCTTCCCCTTTCCACTTCATTTCAAGGGGCAAAGGGAAGGGGTGAGGGGTAGGCAAAGGGGTAGAAAATAGAATTGGGATTGGGCCTAAATGTCTAAGATGTTAAAGTGGTCATTGGATGCAAAATTACTAAAATTACTAAAAAAAATACTAAAAAAATTACTAAAAAAAATTTTTTTTTTTTTTAAATGAATTTCGCAAATCGCCTTTCACAATAAGTTTACAGCCTCTCAGAGAGCAGCTTGGAAGAGAGGGGCGAGTTCAGCCGAGCTAATTTGCATTTAAAACAGCATGCAAGAAAATGGCTTGCTCTTAAAAGAGCTGTTTTGAAAAGGTGAAGAGTATGTTGTTTTACACTACCACTGAGTTAAAGCTTAAAAAAAAAAGTTAAAGTTAAAGCTGAATTAATACATTGTGTGTGTGTGTGTAAGTAATCAAAAATATGCTGAATTAATTTTGAAATTAAGTCATTTTGACTGCTTTTTTTCAATAGAATAGTTTATTATTTTAATAAGAGGTACAGTAATTACAGTGTACAGTGTCTGACCCACCTGTCATAGTCACCCACCTGACCCACCTGTTATATCTGACCCACCTGTCATAGTCCCCATTACACAGTGCTCTGACTGGGATCTTGAAGGCCTGCCATACAGGGTCCAGCGTGTTTTTCACCACCTCTGTCTTATGACAGATGGTAAATCTGAGAAACAGGACACGTCAAAGAGGAGGAACCACAGCACGGGAGGTGAGAATCAGTCACTGTGAAATAGTCTCAAATAGGTCACATCACTCATGCATCATTTACTGCAAGTCAAAAAGTGTCAAAGAATACCAAGACCGGGTTCAAAGACAAGACATTAAACGAGGCATCCAGTTTCAGTCTCATACATGACTGCATTATTAGACTTAACATTGTAACATTCAAAATATAAGAACCGGCATTGCACATATGTCTCTATTTTATGAAACGTGTTCAAAAACTTACGTTCCATCTTCATTGCTACGATAAAAGACGAGGAAAGGGTCTGACTTTCCAAAGAAATCTTTCTTGTCCAGTTTGTTGCCACAAAACTGCATCAATACTGACTCCTGATTAAAAACAACACATAAGCAATTAAATAAGAAAAAAAATTAGACAGGAAGAGACAAGGCAAACTAAACAAGAAAAGAAGACAAGACAGAAACGATAAGATAAGAAGAAACAAGACGCAAAGAGAAGACATTATACAGCACAAAACATGAAGGAAATAAATGAGACAAGAAGAGACAAGAAAACTTATACAAAAAAAGAAGAGACAGTAAAAGAAAGACTACATATGAGAAGAAATGAGGCAGGGAAAGTAGGCATGAGACAATGAAGAGAAGAAGAGACAATAAAGAAGACAAAACAAAAAAAGACTAGATGAGAAGAAAAGAGACTGAAAGAGACGTCATAAGATGAGTCTTGAAGAGAATGAATGAGACAAGAGGAGGCAAAGCAAACAAGAAAATAAAGGAAAGATATTAGATGAGAAGAAACAAGAATGAAGAAAATAAATGAGACAAGAGGAGACAAGACAACTGACACAAGAAAACAGATATGAGGCAGAATAAGACATCAAGAAGACAAGAAGAGACAACACGAATGAGACAATAGAGAATATGAAACACAAAAGACTAGATGAGAAGAAACGAGACATAAAGGGAAGAGAATCAATGACAAGAGCAGACACGACAAATGAGACCAAGAGAGGGAGGAGGGGAGAACAGATGAGATAAAAAGAGAGAAGAAGAGGTAAGATGAGACTAGGAGAGAAGATACTGTAAGTCGAAGTACCCTGCAATTTCCAAGTTCTTCAGCTTTCACGATGATAGTTCCACAGTTCTTCCCAGGAATGCCTCTACAGTCAGAAGGAATGTTACGTGTTACTAAAGAAGCCCAGGCAATACTGCTCTTGACAACCAGCACTTGAGGAACACACGAGTCTAAACAAGACATCCTTGACAGTTAACCTTACCCAACTCCAGAAACATTTGTCCTGTTTTACGTGAACTAAACAACAGAACCCTGCTCTGCAGAAAAGTGCTTGTTCAAAGAGTAATTAGTAAATATGCTCACTGTGGTAAGAAAACGCATATGTTCAGCCCGCGCTGTATGAATGAGCGAGCATTAATAAGTGATTGTCCCCTTTTAGCAGTTATGGATGCATGTATCTGTGCTGCATAAATAAACGGGCGTTTGAAGAAGTAGACAGACGAATGCATGAGTGTTTGCTGTGCTCTTATATAAGCCTACACTCAAGAAGCCCAAGCCGGAATTGAATTTAAATTGCATGGACCCAACACTTCAGCATCCCGCGCAAGGGCCTGACAAAGATGAACGATGAAAGATTTTGAAGATGATTTGATGAGAGAACAAACTTCTGCCTTACTTATGCGCTGCCTTGAGTGCTTGTTTCAATTCCACTAAGTAGTTGGGGGTTATGTTATGGAGAAGCAGATCTCTGCAAACTGAAGACATGGCTTTAATCTGCTCTGGATCTACACGTGTTCTCTGAGGCACTCTCCTAAATGAACCTGAAATGTTCAGCCGTCTACCAGGAATTACTTACAATAGAAAAATCAAGAGATAGAGGGAGACAGAGAGAGAGAGTGTACGACTAACTCAAAACTCCAAGCTAATCATATTTAAAAGCAGTTCAAACGTCAATAAAACTACATTTTAATTAACCTAATATAGCATGCGTGGCATCAAGACATTCTTCTCAGCAAGAACATTATATTATAGCATTTCTGTATATCATTTTTATATACGTTTGTTCACTTGTATAAGCAATCAAAATAGTAAAAAAATCTATAAAGAAATTGGAATTGGATTATCCAATTATTATTCATACAATTTCCACACGGGGGCTCACTATTATATATATATATATATATATATATTGTACACAATCTTTGAAAAAATAAGTGATAAAAAAACTTGTAATTATAAACATTATAATTGTTGCAAGTCAAATGGGTAAATTTCATACAATTTCCACACGCATGTGTGGTTTATGGGGGCTCACTATTATA
>JAUMHG010000079.1:14317927-14328728 GCA_032359395.1 Enteromius anoplus | reverse complement strand
CGTCATTATATATTACCATCACTCTGTTCTTCTATTTGATAATGTTCAGTGCTTTGCTACAATCTGTATTGTTAAAAACGCTATATAAATAAAAGTGATTGATTGATGACATTACAACCTCGAGCAAATTAGCATAAAAGCACCCTCTTTTACATACCGATACTTAATCAGCGTTCAAAAAGCTGACCTGTGATTGTGAGCTACACAAGTACACAGAGCGTAGCCAATCAGCACAAAGCTCGTTTGCATTAGAATTCTTAAAGGCACAGAAACAAAATGCTTTTTTAGAAAAAGGTAGAGCTGCACGATAAATCAACACAAAATCGTAATAGCGATCAGGCAGACGCAGCGATTGTCATGCGTGTCTTTCAGTGAAGCACAGTTCTGTGATCAGCAGTAAATCTCCATCTGAAGGCCAGAGGGCGCACTCACACAGAAACTCCAAATACACCCCGAAGAAGAAACCAGGAAATGGCTATCGCTGCAGCTGAATGAACAGATTTGAATGCTCAAATGCATTGATTCCACTTGACAAAAAAAAAAAAAAAAACACACACACAGCTTTGGCAATATATGGTTTTCCGAAATCTTATTATTATACTTTTCATCATAATAAAGTATATCTATAATGAAATGCTAATCGACATCGCCTTTATCACTGCTTAGAATACAATAAAATATTGTGTGCCTTGATTATTCTGTTTAATAAGCCACATCAACTCACCGAAAGATTTATTTAAAACACTCGACTGACGTTCTTCTCAGAGAAGTACGTCTCGGTGATGTAAATGCTACTCCATCTGAAAACAAGTGACTGTGTAGTAAATGCTACTCCATCTGAAAACAGATGACGGAGATCAACTGCTGAATCACAGAACCGGCTTCACTGAAAATGTGCAGACAATCACAACCACAGTCAAGGCACAGAAACATAAGGACATTGTTTAAATAGTCTAGTAATGGGGCGGGGTGAATGTAATATTACAAATTCAAAGACAGAAAAGTATGTACTTGCCAAACAATATAACTGGCCCAATTTTAAGAGGAAAATAGAATTTTCTTAGCAGAGAAATAATCAAAACAAAATCTTTTAGAGCATATAATGTGTGTGTATGTGTGTGTGTCAGAAACAGTCAGTGTAATCAGCCATACAGTAGAATGAACAATGCAAGGCCTGCAGTCAAACGCATCTGTGTGTTCATTAAAGCTGCGAATGTTAGCCGAACACAACATCTGGATTACACAATGCCACCACAACCCACGTGAACACACAACACGTGCAAACGCAAATATCAAACTCTCCTGCATATGAAGTTATATGCACATACAGCAGGGTTTCATGCGCAATCAAGCTTTCTAAAACAACATAATAATTACCAGGCAGGCAGGTAAGATATTGCACACTGATGATGCTCCCTACGGTGATCAGTGCTTTGCTGATGAGCATTAACTGCATCATGATTTCAGCCCAGACTGCTCTAAGCAACGTCTAGTGTTGCGCGACGGACTAAACGAACATGCGATATGGTATAGTACCAAAAAAACTTACTTGGATCAGATTTTGAGAAGGTGTCTCTGTCCAAGAGGTTTCTGTAGATAAAGAAAGAAACAGAAGTCATTCAAAACCACACATTTGAATCAGGAGGGAAATCTGCACGCATCTGAAACAGCTCTAAACAAATATGTGGGAGGATTTTGATGTGATAGGATAAACTAAATGTAACATTTATGGCTTAAAACGTCTGAATGGGGGATTTGTATTTTTACTAACACACAATATCTAATTCGTTCTGCTTGTTTTACTATCCCAAACTAGCAAACTAGCAAACTATCCCAAGATGCAATATACATCATTGTGATTCAATGCAACGCATTGTGTCGTAATTGATTCGTGATTGAAACTGCACCGGGCGCATGAGAGAGTGAATCTGTGACATGACTTTCCATCTTTCTTGCAGGGATCACTTAGTGCTGTGTATCACAGATGCACTGACTGAGAAATATTCGTTTTCAGAGATTAGTCTTATTTAGGTTTGGTTCCTTATTAACAGAAGCGCAGGAAATGTCATGAATGAACAAATTTGAATACAATGAATGCAATAAATAAATACAAATAGCTACAGAGTGGATGAAGAATCAATGTGACGTTGTGAGGAAAAACAAATGTGATATTGATCTGTTGGTGAATCACTGAAGGAAATCTCCCGCTCACTCAGCTCTTCTGATTGTGCAAGGGGAAGCATATCATTACAACAATAACAGTAAAACCTGAATAAACCAAAGAAAAAAAAACAAAAACGTAATAATAACAGACTCTAAATTTTATAAGCCATATACAAATCTTATGAAAATATAATTCTCTAATTATTATAAAATTATTAGGTGAAGTCACCAATAAAACTTTTATATTATATATGAGTAAATCTTAGCACTGTCCTGAATAAGTTGTTTCACATAACAGACGTTTTGTGAATGTATAATTTAGCAACTGTATTAGTAAATACGACAGCATTCAAAAGTTTACATGAGTGAATGAATCGTGTCAGTTTTCATGTTCTCTTTTATTTTGTTTCAATTATTAACATTTTGCACATTTTGCAAGGGGTGTGTAAACTTATGAGCACAAATGTATATGACTTATCCCCGTTTTTCACCGTCAACTCTGTTACTTACAATGGAGACAACAATGTAACAGAATTGACATTTTTGTTATTTTTCTTCCCAAAAACTCCACTTGCTGGCATAAACTCAATGTGAGATCAGTAATAAATTCTGTTTTTTGATATTCTCCTTTTGATATTGTAGTAACAGGGTTGATTTTTTTTCTTGGTGTAAGTTTTTAAGATTTAAATGTTTTCTCAGAGACAGCACAGTGCTCAGATCTTATCAATGTGTGAAAGTGACATCATTTCCTGTAACTTAGACAATTTTGAGAGATAATTCCACCAATTTAAAGGGAAAATATGGTGTGGAAACAGAGTTGACACTAAATTTGGGGACACTCTTTTTTCTAAGAGCAACATTTATTTTTAAATAATTTACTTTTGTAGTATGAGGTATATAACTATTTAGGGCTTTAGTAAATAAAATGAATCAACTGTTGCCAAAAGAAAAGTACTATAAAATATTTTGATTGTAAATTGATACATGATCACAAAAAAATTAACTAATGCAGACAAGAAACAAGACACTTTAAAAACAAATTATTATATTGTTATGGACTGCATATCTTGTAACTCATAAAGAACAATAATAAATATGTTAAAATAATACAAAATATAACAATTTGGGGAAAAAGTAGAACAAATAATGACTGATTTGTGGGGACACCAAATGTACCCGCAATTATAGAATCACCCATATATATATATATATGTGTGTGTGTGTGTGTGTGTGTGTGTGTGTGTGTGTGTGTGTGACACAGTTTCTGCCATGTTTAATGGCCATATTTGGTGGTACTGTTGCCATTTAGTTCCATTAGTTCCGCATTAGTTTTCTTAATTACGTTACGTTACGTTAATTTAGTTACGATTACTTAAGCCCAGTGTTTTCCTGTGCCTGGTGTCAAGTGTTAAACTTCAATTCCTTGTGTGTGTTCCTACTTGTGAGTCTATATTTGGTTCACTAAAGACTGTTCTTTGTGAAACTCCTCTTTCCTGAGACACAAGGACACACAGCATTTTACAAAAATCATTTGCTTTTTAAGAAGCGTGTTGGTAATATTTTAATATCTACTGATGTACACATTTATTTCTATCTGAATGATCACTCAGTGGGTTATTTGATCTGTATATTATACACTGTGCTCAATGCTTCTTCCAGGTTTTACTCTAGGGTTAAATATGAGTTTGTCCTCCCTATGCTCCAATCCAGCTGAAAAAGTAAGAGCTGGCCATTACAGCGCAGAGGTAGCTAGAGCACAGGAGCTGCTTCAGAACGGGAATCCACATTAAACATTTACACGGCCGTTCCCCACGAAACAGCACATTCCCATTAGAAACCCCAGCACAGTGGAGCCCTCCGCCCACTTCCACAAACAAGCCCACCGACACTGCCTGTGCTTTTCTGCTTTTAATTCATGTTTATGCCCGTCCCTCTTCCGCACTCGTTCCACATTCATATTTAGATCATGGTGCTGAAACACTGAGGAATAATTCATGAGGAGTGTAATTAAAGCACAAAGTGTGCTAAAGTTTAGTGGCACTAACGAGGACGTGTCCCCCGAGTGAAAACCCTCGCTTTGTAAAGATCACCGCATTGACGAGCAAATAGACTGACATTATAACAGTACTGACAAAAGATGAAATCAATATTGATTCTAAGAGCTCTGGCTTTGATAGGATAGGATTTGATATGACATCATTGTTTGCAGGCTAAAAAATTGTCAGAGATACGGTGTGTTAGGGCAGCAAAAAATATTTAATTTTTAATCAAAAAAATTTTTTAATTAAGATTCCCTGCACAAGAAATATTATGAAATTGTTTTTTTTTTTTTGTTTTTTTTTTAAATCACAGTAGTATCTCGCCTCATGAAAATATTAAACCATAAAAAAATACTGGAAAGAATGGGATTTTTCTGCCTCCTTTTTAAAATATATAAAAAAAACATAATAATTATAATAATACATTTTTTTATTTTATTTTTTACTTCTAAGTATGTTGATTTTCAACCAATTATAAAACATGTAATTTTGAGTAAATTTCCACTTGAGCAGTTCCCCATTTTTTTACTATTTTTTGACTATTTTACATTTTTTATGTTCATTTATTGAATTTGAATTAGACACACAGCACTCCTATCCTGCCTAATTGATTATTGATAAATAAACAGAGGGTTTTTGGTGAAAATGTTTTCAACTCTAAAGTGATTTACAGCTAAATGCGTTTCTGATTTTGACCGACAGATGTCAAGCTGTCGTTGTTTTTAAAGAGCAGAAAAAGCTTATTCTTCTCCGGTTTGCTGTCTTTTGCCTTGTTCTCTGGCGGTAAGTATCGACACAACCTCCGACACAGAGGGTCCCGCTTCAATATGCTCAGATGAAAGAGTCGATCAGTCGATACAAGCTCTCTCTGCCGCTTGACTGTCAAAAGCTTCACCGCAGAACCCAGGAATAGCTTTTGTTTTCACCTTCACTACTACTTAGGCCTATTTTAGGTATTTTATTAAGGCCTAACTCAGGTGTTAGGAGTTTTTTTAAAACTGCATTGCATATTCCAATTAAAAATAATAAAAATAATTATTATAAAAAATAGCTCATGTAATGTTGTGTTGTAAATTGTTATAGAAATACATAATGTAATGTAAAATAATGTAAAACATACAGCTTAAAGAAGACGCATGTCATGTACTATAAATGTTAAGTCAGTTTAATGTAAAAATGCTGAAGTTAAAACAACATTTATGCACTGTACAGAAATAAATTTTCTTATTGTTAAAATTATGTTCTAAATACAAATTTATTAAGAATAATAAAACAACTATGTACTGGTATCCTATAACAAATAAATAATTAAAATATTAAAAAATATTTAAATATTTAAAATATTAAAATAATTAAAATACCTTATAATGTCTTACAAATATATAACTTAACAATGCACATCCTATAAATATAAAGTAGTAAAAAAAAGTATAAAGAAAGTGTGAAATATCACTACTGTATTTTTTGTAGATTTTTTAATACCTTTCAAGTGATGTATTTTTTTAAAAAAAAATGTCCAAAATTCAATAAATGTAAGGTATGCATGACTAACAATAAATCTTAAGCTGCAGAACTAGAGCTCAGGGTGTGATTTTGGTCCTCCTTGAAAATAACAGACACGATCATCTCATTTATTCCCAGCGGACCGCTGCTCTCTCAGCACTTATCTCAGGTGTGAATAGAGATGCATTTTAATAATGAACAATGAATAGACTGAATTACTCCAGTTATTCGGGAGTTTTTACATCTCAATGTGTCCATTGTGAGCTTTGAACAAAGCTTCTGATTTAAATTCTGAGGTCAAAAAGAAGTTAAAGAGATAAACTCAATGCATCTCAAGACATCAACGCTTCATGGTTGCAACTATTATGCAATGCTTAAGAACTGTCTGATGGAATGCATCATAAATCCATTACATATGCATTCTGTATCATATAGATGGAATCCTACTTGCATTAGGCTTTTTTTTGCATTCAAAACCCTCATAATGCACCTTATAGCCAGCTGCATGTTGTTGTCAATAACCACATCGTAACTACTCAAAAAATAGGCATAACCCATGAATAGCCTAACACCCAACATCGAGTGCCCTCTATCATGCATTTTGATGCAGCATGCAATCACGATGAAAAATCAGAAGTTCTAATAGTACATTAGGCTATATATAGGGAAAGAGAGTCTATATAGACTTCGTGAAACATGATAACATTTCATTTATTGCATATAAATCACTCAAATGAGCCCGCATGACTGACATGACATTTGTTTTAATATCAGCAGGAGATGAATAATTTGCAATCAAACACTCCAGAGACGCAGAGCCTTGCAAGAAATACAAGCAGTAACGGTCATAAAAAGTCATTCAAAACGTAACGCGTAATGGAAAACGCTGATACAGTACAGCCCTCCGATTATCACCGCGCGCGAACCTGCACGCGCTGGGCGTTCGGAATCATCGCCGAAGCGCGCCACTCACCTGCACGACACGGTGATCTCAACTTTGGTGGCGGGGATCACCGCCGCGAGCGGCTCGAAATCCGCGAGACTCGCCATGTTCACCAAGCCGCTCATTACCGCGGACATGCTGCCGCCGCGTCCCTCGCCCCGTGGATCTGGAGCGTGTGTATTTGTGTGTGTGTGTGTGTGTGAGGGAGCCACAACGCGACGTCACAGGCGCGCGAGCACTCCAGAATTCTTCGGCGTCACGCGCGTCAGTGAGCGCCGAGGTGCATGACAGCAAGACGCGTGAGCCCTCGCGCAGATACAAACAAGGGTGTTTGGTTTACGGTGCCCTTCGTGTAGCCTAGAGGTGCTATTATAATAACAATAACTTAATACATAATTTCATGGAAGTAACCCGAAGCCAAATCCTAATATAGTAAATACATAGAGTTAACAGTACTTTATCATTTTGTTTGTATTAAGGACGCTGCTTTCACACAAATTTTCTGTTGGGCTAAATAAATCTATATCTGAAAGTAATTTACTTTGAGAATGTTAAAATGTTAAATATATATATCTTAATACGTTATTACTAGTTTGACCCATTTAATGTGTTCACAAAAACTATCCAGCAGAGTCATATTCCTGCATCTAAAAGGATTTGGTTCAGTTTGTTCTGTAAAAAAATTCCCATCACAGTGTTATTTCCACCAAATGTCAGATTATGTATTGGGTTTGATAGCCTATCATTTTGTAATGGAAATGAAGGAAATGGAAATTACATTTTAGAATAGCAGACTCCTTTGTGTTGTTTAGAGCCAGCTCTAATTGTATTTAACATTTCAAAACACTGATGTGAATCACTTTACATTTGATACAACAAATATCGAAATGGTTCATGCTTATTTCACCAGGCTATTTGTTTTACTAACATTCAATTCATATTTTAATGTTTTAGAAACAACCTTTTCAGTATCAGTCTATTCAAGCTTCAATTTCATTCAAAATTACTTCAAATTACACATCATTTTAAGGTGTCCTTGTTACCGTGTAATTAAGTACAGAGTTATATTAATTAAATACATGTACTTACTATATGCTTAGGATTAGAGTTTGTTTTAGGGTTACTTCCATGTAATTATCTATCATTTATTGTTATTAGAATAGAAGGAACATGTAACGTGCAACAAGGACACCTTAAAATAAAGTGTTACCAAAAGTTTCATTAAATGGACTATAACGAAGGAGACAGGGATGTGCAGATCTATTCGCAAGCTTTTATTTTCAGTCTTGATCAAACAGGCTCAATCAAAGTCGAATGTCCATGTAAAGATCGGGGCAGGCAGCAAACAATCACAAAACAGAAGATAAACAGTCCAAGATCAAAATACCAGGTAAACAGTCCTACGGAGAAAACAAACACGGGAAAGAACGCTAGGGAATGTTGCACATGGAAACACAAAACCTTGCGCTGAGTGAGTGTCTGATTGTGGTTTAAATGCAGGTGAGAAGGGTTGTGGAGATGAGGGACAGCTGCTGGTGCTCGAGTGCAGATTGCTGACTGGTGTGAGAGAGTGAAGTGTTGTGGGAAACCGAGTCCATGGGAGGAATCCCTGAAAGTCAAGTCTGCCAATTACGGCCAGGAGTGCCGTTTCTGTTTCCCGTGGATTCCGTTCCGTTATTTCGGCCAGGAGTGCCGTTCTCTAGTCCTGTTCTCAAGTCACGACAGGGAGAGCCGTTCATAAGTCCCATTCCTGAGGCACGGTCAGGAGAGCCGTTCATAAGTCCCGTTCCCGAGTCATGGCCTGGAGTGCCATTTCTCAGCCCTGAGAATCCAGTCTACCAGTCACGGCCAGGAGTGCCGTTCTCTAGCCCTGAGAGTCCTGTTTCCAGATCACAACCAGAAGTGTTCTGCGCCGTCACAGCCAGAAGTACCACCATAGAATCCGCATCCTGTCCTGTTCCTGCTATGGAGTCTATCCTTGAACTCCCTTCTTTCCCTGTTCCAGCCAAGGAGGCTGTCCTCGAACTCTCGTCCTGCCCTGTTCCGGCCACGGAGACCGTCTTCAAACTCTGTTCTTGCCCTGTTCCGGTCACGGAGGCCGCCCTCGAACTCTCGTCCTGCCCTGTCCTGGCCAAAGAGGCCTTCACTAATCTCTCTATGTTATCTCTCACAATCATGTCTGCTTTGCCCTGGTTACCTGCACCGCCCTGGTGGGCTCCCATCCTGCCGGTTCTTCCCAGTAGGGCATTTGTTACAACACCTGTTCCGCCCCGGAGGGTGCCCTGCCATCTTCTCCACCCTGGAAGGCGTTCCTGCCTCCTGCTTCACCATGGAGTTAATAACTGTCTCCTGTTCCACCTCAGAGGGTGTCTCCGTCACCTGTCATGCCCTGGAGGGCATCCCTGCCTCCTGCTCCCCCATGGAGTGAGCCATTGTCTCCTGTTCCACCTAGGAGGGCATCCCTGCTTACTTCTCAGCCATTGAGTAAATCTTTGGCTCCTGTTCCACCTTGGAGGGCGTCTCCACCACCTGTTACACCCTGAAGGGAATCCCTGCTCTGCCATGGAGTGAGCCATTGTCTCCTGTTATGCCCTGGAAGGTATCTCTGCCTACTGCTCTGCTATGGAGGAGGTCTCTACAATCTGCGCCACTGTCAGCCTATCCCTGGAGAGCTTCTCAGCCGCCCGCTCCACCCTGTTCCTTCGAGGAACTCCAAGCAGGTACTGTCTGGGCCGTAGAGGCCAAAATTAACCTCTCTGTGCGCTATGTTCCAGTATGAACTGCTCCACCCGAGATATCACTCCTGTCCCCTAAGCCGCCCTGGAGGAGGTCTCTAGCTCCTGTTCTGCCCCGGAGGGCATTCCTGTCGCTTGGACCATCCTGGAGGGTGTCTCTGTCACCTAAGCCCCCTTGGAGAGCGTTCCTGTTGCCTGGACCACCCTGGAGGGTGTCTCTGTCTTCTAAGCCGCCTTGGAGGGCGTCTCTGTCTCCTGTTCCGCCCTGGAGGGCATCCCTGTGGCCTAAGCTGCCTTGGAGGGTGTCCCTGTCACCTAAACCGCCTTGGAGGGTGTTCCTGTCACCTGGACTGCCCTGGAGGGTGTCTCTGTCGTCTAGGCCACCCTGGAGGGTTACCGTTTCCAGTTCCACCCTGGCAGGCGAAATGTTACACATGGAAACACAAAACCTGTGTCTGAGTGGTTTAAATGCAGGTGAGAAGGGGTGTGGTGACGAGGGACAGCTGCTTGTGCGTGAGTGCAGATTGCTGACAGGTGTGAGAGAGTGATGTATTATGGGAAACTAAGTCTGTGTGAGTTTTGGAGGTATGGTGGATACGGATGCCCTCTAGTGGAGCTTAAGGGCACTCATGGCATGGACATTCTGCAAAACATCTTTTTTTTTTATTATTAATTTTTTCTCTCCAAAGAGTTACTTTAAAGTACACATATGAGAAAGCTCATATAACACATCATACATTTTCTTCTATTGCCAAAAATGTTTGAGGCCCACAAATGCTTCTAAAGCTATCTGTGGTTTGATGGCACACATACTGATTTGTGATTATAATGAAATTAGGTTATGTGTTCTGAACACAACATCAGAAATATTCCTGCTTTGAAATTACACAGGAGTGACAGAGCATACAATAATCCTCAGATTCAATATATATATATATATATATATATATATATATGTTTCATTTATTTTAAACAAAGAAATGCACAAATGCATAACATTCCATACATGTTTACTGATAGGTATGGTTTCATTAAACCATAATGTACAGTCAGTTGGTTATCGGCCCGGACAGGTTATCTAGGCCGACTACATTATCCTGGTTATTACACGAGCGCATTAAATAAGTACAGGAACTGTTTATCTGAAATCACTGTGCACAAGAAAATAGTCCCGAGAGCTGTATAATAATAGCTTATAATGTCTTTTAACATAGGCTGTGTGAGGCTGTGCCAGCAGCAGAAGCTGTAAAATCATGCATATTTAACACTCAGCGCTGCGAGGAAACACCCAGAAGTGTTTGTGTTTGTTTGAAATGACGATGCAAGATGAAGGGTGTTCCACAAGAAAAGGCTTCCTCTTTTTGATGCAGCATATAGAGTCTAGAAAAGATGACTGAAAATAGCATATACTTCATGAT
>JAUMHG010000079.1:14314770-14317827 GCA_032359395.1 Enteromius anoplus | reverse complement strand
CCTGCCGGACCTGGGACTTGAACCCACAACCTTTGGGTTACAAGTCCAACTCCCTATCCATTAGGCCACGACTGCCCAGTTTAAACTTGAACTCTGAGTTGGATTACCCAGAGATCCAAACTCCAAGCTTTCGGTTTCAGAACAGCTGATCTGAGTAAGGTCAATCAACTCTGAGTAGACTAATTCAGAGTTAAGCTTGTACACCGCGATTATGAAAAGCCATTATCTATGTAACGCAGATATTACGAGTCACCATGACAACATCTGGAAAAAAGAGGTCGGCATTTTTTCTCCAGCTGAACTTGATGTGCTCATGCAAAGTTGCAGCAAATATGAGCACGTATTTAATTATAATAAAAAATGAGTTTTTTTTTTTTTTTTACATACTGTACAGTGCATACAGTGGCCTTACTTACTCAGCATCCCCGATACAGAAAGTTTCCATTAGCAAAGACATGTAAGAGCACAGCCACGATTGACCATCATTATAAGGGAAAAGACAAAAAGATCCACTCTGGGTCTCAAAATCCTTGCCCGACCTAACGAATTAATACAGCCTCTTCATCTATGGGATCCTCCTTAAAAGGACGAGCCATTCTCGAAATTTTCTTGTCTGTTTGTGTCCGAAATGTGGGCATTGAATGACTAAGGCTAAGGCGAAAAATACCGCTTCGTCTTTAAAAAAAGGGGAGGAGACCGACAGAAACTCAAGAGTTTAGAGAATAAAACCTGCTCCCGACCAGGTTAGGCTCACAGAGTAAGTTACCACGGTAACTGTTACCTCTCTTTCAGAAACAGGCTAGAGTTACCCTGCTTCCCGAGTTTGACAAACCTGCCTTTTTGAAACGGAAAACCCAGAGTTTCTCTTATCTCAAGGTTAACATACTCTGAGTTTTCACTTAACCTCCTTTCTGAAATGGGCCCCAGATCTACACATTATGAGTACTGAATCTGTGCTAGAACCATGGCTCTGAAGTTAATCTTATTTTATCATAAAGTCTAAATTTACCTTATTTATGAATGTTTATGGCCTTATTGTGAATCATTTATTATTGCATGCCCAAAGAAAGAATTTAATAATCTTTTTTTCAAACTTCAGTCAAATTGTAAAGAGGATGCTGAGGCAGAGTGCGAATCCATATGCGGAAATGTATTTAAGACAATCAATAAAGGCATGTCCGAATAATCAGGCAGTGGGTCAAAACCAGCAAGGCAGTCCAATCTGTTAACATACACAGGGGGGATCCGAAAGGCAAAAACAAAAAGGCTTTAAAAATAAACATCAGTGCAAACTTGTAACAGGTAAACTGTACACAAAAGTTAAAAATCACACATTTTTCAACCCCTCCCTCATTTTACTACCAGGCTCCATTCTTTTAAAAACTCAATCTATTCTTGATGGATACAAATAAGAACCTAGACTTTTTTTTTTAGTAACAATTTTTTTGCACCTTCAGATTCCAGATTTTCGAATAGTTGTATCTTAGCCAAATATAGTCGTATTCTAACTAAATATATAAATAAAAAGCCTATTTATTTGGGGTGCAGGGTGGTGTATGTGTGCCTACCCATGTTGTGCAGCACACGGTCTCGCTCCAGCTGCGTGTCTCTAATCTTGGACTGCAGCATCATGAGTTTCTGCTCATACTGTTGTTTGAGCGTGTGTAGACGTCTCTGACTGTTCTCCAGCTCATCGATCAGCTTCTGCTTGATGGCGATCTCACACGTGATGTTGGCTAGATCTGCCTGGAAGTCCTCTATCAGTGCCAAAACAATAACAAAATATACGTTTACAGAAAGACTTATAAAATGGGTTTTAAAAAAGTAGTGCTACCTATTATATACAGTATGTGCTATATTGTAAATTTGCAAAACTTAAAAATGAATAGACCTGGCTTACTAAAATCAAGTTTTATTGAGAATTTAATAATAATTCTCAATACAGCTTTAGTACTGGTCTACACTCTAAAAAAGCAGTGATTGTATAAATCCTATTAAGGTATAGTTATTATTTCACAGTAAGCATCAGTACCCTTCTCATCCAGGTCAGAGTCAGACTCATCTGAGCTCTCCTCAGCATCCATTTCCTCTTCCTCCACTTCCTCCTCGTCTTCCTCTCCATCCCCCTCCTCGCGGTCACTGGCCTCCTGAGGAGAACCATTTCATGTCAAAGACCTAATGATGAGTGCCACCTTTGAAATTTGTTCTGATAGGGCAAGCGAGCTGTCAATCATACCATCTCTGGCTCTTGATTGGTGGATTCTACCGGCTCTTTCTCGCTGATCTTCTGATCACCGTCGACTGTTTCATCTTTGTTGGCACTGCAGGGGGAAATCAAAACTAGAAATTGAAATATGTTTTGTAATGTTCTTGTAATGCTTTTTTTATAAGCAGCACAGATTATCTGAAACGAAACAGAAAATTAGGAGGGAAGGAAAGATGGTATTATGACAGAAACTCATGATTGCCACAGAACAGTTATATGATAACACTAAAAAATGTAATTCAAAACTTCATTAACGCTTTAGTATAGTCTAGGGATCAGGTCTCAATTGCTTATTAGCATGCCTATTATTAAAACCTTGGCTGACATATTATTTGTATATGTATGACCCAATACCTAAACTTAACAACTACCTTTACTATTAATAAGCAGCGAATTAGGAGGTTTTTAAGGAAAATGTGTCAGTAAATGGTTTGCTGATTGCAAGAGTTGGAACTTAAAATAAAGTCTCTAATTTACTTAAACCGAGCATTAAAAACATTTTTTTTAAAAATTGTCATGGCAACTAACTGAAACATAATATGATTAAGTTGATGTACTAGAATTATTAATACAAATTAATCATAAATACTACAATTTAATACTAATATACTAACAATATCTTATCAAACAAATAAAAATAAGAAAGAGCACATAATAAATGTAACAAAAAAATTAAACTGAAATATAAAAATTTTATTAAATTAAAAATCATTAATAATTGCTATAACATTATATAAATAATACTGAATTACGTAACACCATATCAGAGGTTAGTTAATTATAACAGAGGC
>JAUMHG010000079.1:14307270-14309770 GCA_032359395.1 Enteromius anoplus | reverse complement strand
GTACTCCATGAGCTCCATCTGCAGTCGGGCGATCTCCGTCCTGAGTGCACTGATCTGCTGGCTGGCCTTGTCTTGGTTCACCATCACCTTATTCTTGATGTTGCGAGCTCTATTAGCATACTTCAGTGTGTTCAGGGTTTCCATGAAGTCCTGATCTGATGGGCTGGTGCAGGCGATCATCACGGTTCGACTAAGAAACCGGAGAGAATGTCCAGCTTTATTTACTCACATTGGCTAATGCTACAATGCCACATAAATATTGTGTCTGGATGTGGATCAAGCCTGCTGCATCCCAATATATTGCTGAAAATGCATTGCTTATGTTGGTATTAAGATCCTGATTAAAGAATTGAAAGAATTTTATTGTCATTATTGTGTTATAATTCAGTTATTATCCTGTTATTACACTGCTATTGCAAATTTGTTGCTGTTCATTAAAAATACTGTGAAAAGCACTTTCTATTAAAGTTTGAAGAATTTTGACAGAAATTTACTATTTTTTGACTGAAAAAGAAAGAATACTTGTTAAAAAAAAAAAAAAAAAAAAAAATTGACAGAAATTTGTCGAAAGTTGTTGTTCAATTATAATATTTCATGACATCAAATTGGCACCAGTCGTCATGTGTGACCTCAATGATAATTGGTCAAGAATAGTGCTGTCAAACAATTAATCACATACAAAATAAAAGTTTTTGTTTACATAATATTTTTACAAACGCGCTGTCGCTGTGGTGGAGCGGAACCAAAGCTTCTTCAGTGGGCACGGAGGACACGAAGGCAGGAATACTTTGAATGAACATGTAATGAAAAAACAAGGATCAACTAAACAAAACGTACGAGACGAATCAAATACATACAGCAACGTTGAGGAACACGGAGCGGGTGGCAATGGTGGAGACGCCCACCTGGGCGAAGGAGGCAAAGGCGACCAGAGAGCGACTATGCCCTCCTGGGCCGACTAGACAGTGATGATGCACTCCAGGGCGGAGCGGATGGCAGAGAAGCACACCTGGGTTTACCAGGCCACGAGAGTGCCCTCCTGGGCTGAACAGACAGTGATGATGCCCTCCTGGGCGGGCAGATGGCGGAGTAGCCCACCCAGGCCCCGGGAGTGCCCTCCTGGGCCAGCCAGTCTGCGAAGATGTGTGAGTTCAAATCAGAGGCTCAGTGGTTGGAACAGGACAGAGTAATATCAGAGTAATACAGTGACCCCATTAGACTGACCCGGAGGTTGTGCAGCCACCAGCGGGGCCCCTAGAGAATCTACGACCGTAGTCGACTTCTCCAGGGTTGGTGCAGCCACTGGCGGGTCCTCCGGGACTTTACTGTCACAATGGGGTTCAGGTGGCTGGTACCACAGCAAATCAGGAACCTCACATGGCTCAGGTGGATAGGCCATGCTAAATCAAAGTCTTTGACCTGTTCTGGTGGCTCGGGCCACGGTAACTCAGGGCTGGGACCCGGTAGAAGTGGACTGGAAGTTGCTGGGATGTCGCACGATGCATCAGACAATGAAACGGGAACCGATTGGGTGATACACGGTTCCTTGTACCGTGATTTGGGGCTGGGACCCGTTACTTGCGGACTAGGAACCGCGAGGACCTTCAACAGCTCTCCTGGCTGTATAACAGGTACCGACTGGACAATACATGGCTCCTCGTACCGTGATACAGAGCTGGGACCCATTACATGCGGGCTAGGAACCACAGAAGAAGTCCGTAAGAAGTAAGTCCGGCATATCAGCCCGCCGATCTGGAGCGAATGATGAACTAAACAAAACTTACGAGACGAACCACATAGATACAGCAACGTTGAGGAAAATTAAATACTGACAAAGATACAGGACATGGGGCATGGCTTATAAAACACAGACAATAAAGACTAAAGACAAGACACCAGGAAAACACAGCTCGTGGGGAATGAAACACTAATTGCGAGGGTAGAGTTACAGATTGGAGAGGTAAACAGGTATGTAAACAAATACACAATGCGTATTGACAGGAAGACAAACACAAGACCACAAGACATGACACAGAGCTACGGCGTGACAAATATATGCTTGTGTGCTGTGTATATTTATTATATAAATAAATACACATATAAGTATAGAAAATGTTTACATATTAAAATATATTTATATATAGTATAAATTATATGAACAAATTCAGATGTGTAAAATTGTTTCTAAATATTTACTGTGTGTGTATTGATATATACATAAGTATGTAGCACATAAGTAATACATACAGTGCAAGTAATACATATACACAGAACACACACATATATTATGCAACCAAACACTTTCTTTCATATGTGATTAATCATGAATAATGGTTTGACAGCACTAGTGAAGATTCAAGAACAAATTTTGTTATTGTCCAATCTGACATTATGAGTCAAGGCTACATGTCAAGGATCTCAGTGCTGCGTTCGACACTATTGACCACAACATTCTCTTGAATAGACTAGAAAATGATGTTGGCATTAGTGGAAGTGCCTT
>JAUMHG010000079.1:14263607-14275112 GCA_032359395.1 Enteromius anoplus | reverse complement strand
TATATATATATAATCTATATTAAATATATAAACATATTTTCTTATATATACATGCATGGGTTTGTATTTATACATACATAATATATGAATGTGGGCCTTATTTATGTCAACACACTTTTATTTTGCATGCAATTAATCCTTTGACAGCACTAGTTAATATTTGATTGAAAGATTTTGTTTTGAAATCTTTTAAGATGATATTATTCACGTTTGTAGGTAAAACCCTGCTGGCCCAGACTCTGGCTAAATGTTTGGATGTGCCCTTCGCCATCTGTGACTGTACCACCCTGACACAAGCGGGATATGTCGGCGAGGACATCGAGTCTGTTATTGCCAAACTCCTGCAGGACGCCAACTACTCAGTCGAGAAAGCCCAGCAAGGTCAGACTCTCAGACTTTAGGATTTCAAACATTTCATCATAGAAAAGAAACGCGTAACTTTCGTACATCTGCATCTTCTGCATTCCTTTGAAGCAAGCACACTAAAACAATGCCGCCCCACCTATGTGTAAAATTTTTATTTGATAAGTTATGTCGTGTTCTTTCATTACAAGGAACAGAAGCTGACTGATTTAAAACGCCTCCATGCATGACCTTTGAACATTTCAACATTTTGATTCCTTTTTCTTACTTACTTTAAAAATAACCCCTTTCCATTCGGACATCTGTGATTTGTCGTTCGTTTTCAATCACTTGCAGGCATAGTGTTCCTGGATGAGGTGGATAAGATTGGCAGTGTGCCTGGAATTCATCAGCTGAGAGATGTTGGGGGCGAAGGAGTTCAGCAGGTCTGTGATTATATTTCATCTATCCCAAAACTCTGTGATTCTGTCACAGCCAAAACACAGTTTCTGGCCTACTAAACCACTCCACGCTGCTGTAAATCTCTTATCAGATCTAATGCACAGCCAGAACTGTTTAATAGATGTTAATATCATTTATTTACAAGCAGGGTTTGAAGGTAACTTTCACTCACCAGCCACCAGACTACTAAATGTTTAAGTGACCAAAAAAAACAAATACTGAAATAAACCAACTGTTTGCAGCTGTCCACACAGAATGTCACAAAGCAGACATTGCAGATCACTTGAACTTTGTGTCCGTAAGTCATAAATAGAACGAAGCATCAGTTTACTATCAGGTATTTGGTGTGCGGTGTAGACAGCATCTTTGATCATATTGTGTTCTACGGTGTTTTCACACAGGTAGAAATTAATATTTTCCAATAAATAGAGTTTAACCTTCAAAGTAGGGCTGGGTGATTTAATCGTCGATTTATTTCATCAGTAAAGCCGGTTCTTTGATTAGCAGTAAATCTCAATTTTTGTGAAATGTTTTTTTGAAATAAGTATAATAAATAAAATACGCAATATCGGCTTCAAAATCGAAAGCGATTGATTTTGAATGCGATATTGCGTAGCTCGTCAGTGATCTACGACCAACTGCCGCTCAATTTAAAAACAGGTGATTAAGATTTACCGCTCAAAAGAAAGAACCGGCTTTATGAATGAAATGCGCATGAAAAAAATCGACGTTTAAATCTCCCAGCCCTACTTCAAAGCCATTTTTTTCTAAAAGTGTCTATTGTCTTTTGAGTGCTGATATTTAAAATTCTTTAAATAATAAAAGATACGTTGAATGCGAAATTAAAACCGCCAGTAGGTGGCAGTAAGTTACAGTGAGTTGTTATGTTCGAAACAAATCACTTGAAGAAATGACGCATTCAGGAACGAAACTTGTTGCTCAGAGATGCAAAATAATGCTGTGGTTGTGTTTGGAATAATTTTTTGTTGTCGACGTAAAGCAAAAACAGCAAATAATATGTCTAAAACGTAAGTCTTGTTTATTAAACTGTAGTCTCAGCCTCGGAAGGTTGGCTAAACGTCTGAAAACACTTCAGGAATGTCGAAGTCGTCATCTGATTTGTTGAATTTTATTGGATTTCCGGGGGACGCAACTTTCGCGTTTATTTTCGTTCCACCGGGAAACAAAGCGCAGACATGAGATTGCAGAAGAAAAACTGCCGTGTTTACATGAGTGACAATGAGCATTTATCATGATCAGCTGAATGTTGGATTCTCAAAGGTATGCGAGGTACGCGGCATAGACTCGTTAAGAGATGTCCAGAAGGTAGTTGTGTGTCCCCTTCTATCTATTATTGAAGATCAAGTGAAGTACCTAACTGAGAAGGGGATATCAGAACTTCGCAGCTGGCCGATTCAGTATTGTGTTCGATTCTCCAGAATTGCTCGTGGGTGTTAAAAAGTGGACAGAGATGCTTCAAAGAGATGTTTACCGCGAGCGTCTCATCCGGATTTTCTATCCTGAATGACTTGTTGCACGCCGTTTTGTTGTTGTGGGGACATTTCCACGCCCCTAAACATGATGCTGAACGAAACAAACTGTGATTGGTTGTTTGACATGTCGGTTAAACGGCCTTATGGCCGGGCCTTGGCCAAAAAAAGCCGCTATAAATTCCAAAGTCTGGCTACGCGAGACTAATTAAACTGAAAGGTCCATATACCGTTTGTAATCATGGTCATCAATCTAAATGTAAAATTGATTAACCAGGCTTTGTGAACTTGTGTTCAATTGTGTTCAATTTAAAGGCATTTCATTAGACTGAACTATGCAGTGAAAGAACACACACTAAATGCGAATAGAAGTTTTTTTTCTTCTTCTGCAAAATACTTGATAATGTCAAAACGTACATCTTTAAAACAACAATTACAATATCATCGCAGACTATATATACCGCACACCCCTACAACGGTCTGTCAGCATCTATCAATAGTATATATTTGTCATTTAAAATGAGAAACCAAAATAGATATACGAAATGTAAACTAAACAGTGCGTTTACCATTTTGATTATAATTTGTTGATAAATTTCATTTTGAATCATGTTTTTACAAACCAGCCCAACAGACATTCATAATTTGTTACAAAGACCGCCACTGTGGTTAAGCCAAGTAAAATTAAAGTCATATTTTTTCCCAATACTGATACAAAAATATTGGGGGAAAAAACATTTTTTTTCCGAAAAAGTTTCAAAAATGAGTCCAGCGATCAACTTTACAGTGATAGGAGTACATGGACTGACCCTAAAAACTTTTAGTGTGGACAGACACATAATTTATATCTTTAAACTTGTTAAATTATAGTTAGAAAACAATGTAAATCAATGGTTTTAATATGAAAAATAACATGAATTTAAAAAAAAAAAGGGATCAGTAAAAAAAAAAAAAAACTTCCACGCACTCTAGATTGACTGACAGAACTAGAAAATGTGGGCAACAAATAGCAAACAGTGCAGGAAGACTGAGAATTGTGTGGGTTCAGTGAAGACCAGATATACCGTAGCATTTTGAATCAGATGTTGAAGTTTAATTTTTACATGAGAAATGGCCCACCAACAGAGCTTTGCAGCAATCTGAAATGAAAAGCACCTACATAGCAGAAAGGCAGGATGGGAAAGCTCTAATCTTGATGCTTAAGAGTACTAAACTGCATGTCCAGGTACTCTAATCAACAGTATATGACAGTCAGCTGGTAATCAAACACCTATCAAAGCTGACCTATCTGGTGTTCCTGCCATGCCCCGCTGAATAATGATATTGTGTTAAATTGTTATAAATAAATTAAGCTTAAAGGTAAGGTAAGTGATATCTGGTAGGCAATGCTGTAAATCACCAGAGCAAACACACCCCTACCCCAAAAGGGTCTCAGCCCTGTTTTGATAGCTCTGCCTCACACATACGTACACAACCCAGGCAACGATTAGTTGTGTGAAACAAAGCAAAACCATTGTTACATCATATCTTTTTTAATGGTTTATATCAAAAAGAGAAGCGGGCCAAGAAGCGAACCTTGAGGTACCCCAGTGGTGCTAGCTGTTGTGTCTTATGGCACTTTTTCACTGCGTGGTACGATTCGGTTCGGCACGGCTCAGTTCGGCTCTGTTTGCGTTTCCATGCAGTTTAGTACCGCGGGCGGGATTATTCACGGGTCGTTATAGTTGTGCCGCCTCTACTACTGCTGTGACATCATCGTAAATGCGCCACAAACAAACACACAACAATGGAGCATTTTTCATTCTGCGTCGCCCCATCAAGCTCTCGCTGGATCCGCTCCTCGGAGATCAACAAGAGTCTGTACTTCCTCAATAGACCTCGAAACGAAAAGGTGCGTTTCTTCAAACAAAACAGTTGCTTCCGATCCTTCGCTGGCTGTGCTGATTTAAATCTAGCGGGTCTGTTGTGTCTTATGTCGCAAGTTCAGTAACGCAGTAATGACAATTTTCTCTGGCAAGCAGTGACCAGCAGAGTTTACACGTCATGTTTTGGTACGGCTCGCTTTGAACCTCGGTTGAGGTGGTACTGATAAAAGGACCAGGAACCAGGTGCTGTTACCAGTGGAAACCCCCCCCCCAAAAGTGAGCTGTACTGAACCGTACCGTACTATGCATTGGAAAAGTGCCATTAGGTATGCTCATGTCTGAAAGAAATCTTTAAGAATCATCCTGAGAAGCAGGACACAAACCAACAAGTAATAGGATAAACAGAATAATGTGGTAATTCACTGCAGAACGGAAAGCTCCAGCAGATTTACATCTTTTTGCAATTTATAATTTGCCGATGTTCCTGCGTGTCTGTTCAGGGTTTGCTGAAACTACTCGAGGGAACAATTGTTAATGTTCCAGAGAAGAATAGCAGGAAGTTGCGAGGGGAGACAGTGCAAGTGGATACAACCAACATTTTGTTTGTGGCATCAGGTGCTTTCAACGGGCTGGACAGGATCATCAGCCGTAGGAAAAATGAAAAGGTTATTTTTCTACAATACAATTATTTACAAGTTCTCCAACGTTTGCCTGATTACAGTATTTTATACTTTCTTAATGTCTCCTATATGATAGTATCTTGGTTTTGGGACGCCCTCTAACCTGGGGAAAGGGCGTCGAGCTGCAGCAGCTGCAGATCTGGCCAACAGCTCAGGGAATGAAGCTGATGCAATAGCAGAGATAGAGGAAAAGGACCGGCTCCTGCGGAATGTTGAAGCACGGGACCTCATCGAGTTCGGCATGATCCCAGAGTTTGTGGGCCGCCTGCCTGTTGTGGTGCCACTGCACAGTCTAAACGAGGAGATGCTGGTGCAGATCCTTACAGAGCCTCGTAATGCAGTGGTCCCTCAATATCAGGCCCTTTTCAATATGGATAAAGTATGTATATCATGCAGCATGTACACCCGGGGTGTCCAATCCTTCTCCTGGATGACCAATATCCTGCAGTGTTTTCTCCAAACCGCTCCAACACTCTTGCTTGAAGACCTTGGTACCTGGTTCAGGCCATTTTAATTAGGGTTGGAGTTAACCTCCACAAGTGGCCCAGGAGCAGGATTTGACACGCCCAAAATACACCAGCTTACATCGTTGTAACCCATATTTTATACACTTTTTGTGGTTCTTGCTATTTAAATAGTAAGTCCGGTTATTCAAATTTTGGTTTTGTGATTTTCGTTTCAGTGTGAGCTGAATGTAACTCCGGAGGCATTAAGGGCAATTGCCCGTTTTGCTCTAGAACGGAAAACAGGAGCCAGGGGTCTCCGCTCCATCATGGTAAATAACAGGAATTAAAACCTCATTCATGCATCATTCACATGAATTCTGTAAGGCCACATTTACATTGCAATCCTTTTAAAAAAGAAAAATTCTCATGACCAGCTTACATTTTCTTTTTAAAGTGACCCTTATCTGATATCTGCATTTACACTGTACACTGGGAGACAGAAACAGGGTTGCCAGGTCTCCAAAACAAAACCAGCACTTAATTTGACAGGTTTTCGAATCAGCGGGAATCCCCCTCTGATTAAATATTGAGGGGCAGAGATTGTTAACCTACCAACTATAAAACAACCTCCTGCAACAATCCAAAATAATCCGAATTCTACAGGAAAACTGCAGAACTGGCAAAACTGCTAGTACTGACCTGGAAAAACTTGCTTTGATTCAAACTTTGATTCGAGTCAACGTTATTTGCCACCGTGACTTTTTTCACCCTCTGTGGTTCCATCCACCTGTTTTTATGCCATTTTGGAATATTGCATTAAAAAATGCTGAAAGGAATCGCCAAGATGCACATTAATTAAAAGAATTGAGTTGGATAAACTTTTTATACGATTTTCATCAAATAAATTGAATGCATTTCACCATGTGCATTGAAAAAATCTTGTGACTTTACACTATGAGCCATGATAACTTGACTAACCAGTGCAACGATCCCATTGTTAGTGTTTTGTTCTCTTGAACTCGTTGAATTAAGTTACTCAAACCATGTAATGTAGAAAACGATCAACAATCTCCAATCCTGCTCCTTGAGGGCCAACATCCTATGGAGTTTAGCTCCAGCTTACCCCAACACACCTATCTGAAGCTATTCATCTTTGAGTGGCTGCTTCAGGTGGGTTCAGATGAGGACAGTGTCCCTTCAGAAGCAGGACTGGATAAATCTTTGATAAATCTAAATCTCTGATGTTTCATCTCTGGTCTTTCAGGAGAAGCTCTTGCTGGAGCCCATGTTTGAAGTGCCTCAATCTGACATCATTGCTGTGGAACTAACTAAAGAGGTGGTGCAGGGCAAGTGTGGGCCAGGCTACATTAGGTACAGCTAGGTTTTTCAAAAGTTGGCGTGGCTAATGGCTCCCTAGTCGTCTTTTTTTTTTTTTGAGTCTGAAGCCCCAACTAAGTAAACTTTGTGTTTTTGTGATCCAGAGCTCCTCCCAAAGAAGCAGAGGAAGAATTTGACTCTGCCTCCGAGGAAGACAACTGGCCCAGGCACGCTGATGCCGCAAACAACTGAACGCAAAACGTCATCGCTATGGATTCTTTCCAGTCAGACTTAAACAGAGAGCGGTGTTTGGAGATTTTTAAATCACAGCACAATTGGAATATGTATTACATTTAAATATGGTGCATTTAATAACCTAATGCAGATATGAAAGAGATATTTACACTAATGTAGTAGAGGTATAGCTTAATCTCTGGTGATTTTATCTCTCTAAAGATAATTCTATACTGATAAAGACGTGAGAGGGTGATTTGTTGCCGGTCTGTGAACATTAAAAGGGAAGTATACGAATTATGTGAAATTTCAAAATGTTGAATTTTAGTATTTCTGGTGCATAATACACCTATGACATATGCCCTTTTTCAGCAGGACACACTGATACCGCACATGTGACCCTTTCCTATGCCTCTGTTTTAATCATGACGTTCAATTCTACAGCGCAAGCCTCTGTTACATACATCTAGTTTTTAGTTTTTACTGCTTTCTTAAGAAAACCGTTAACTTAAGAACCGAACAAAAACAATGTGATAATAAATTTGACAAAAGTTGCACATATTTTCTGTGCTGTCTGATTTGTGCTTACTGTTGCTTTTTCCTGTAAGTTGCGCACTCGCATTCCCATTTCCGTTTCTTTTTTAACTCTACACGCACACACACACAAATCAAAAGAAAGTCATTTACCGATATCTCTGGTTTCTGTTTTGCTCTCTTTTCAGCCCGCTGTTTATTTCCCCCGTTAAAAACCGAAACCAAATCCTTCGAGAGAAAAAAAATGAAACAACGTTTTGAATGATCAGAATAACTTTGGAAAAGCCCTGATGAGTTCTGAGAATGATTTATTGTTTTTGTTGTTGATGGACCCCTGGGTGGCAGCATAGAGCAACATTATTAAATCAGACATTCATTCTTGCAAGTACAAGAGAAACAACTTTTTGGATTGCCACTTCATATCATGGTCTGCCAAATGATTATTTTAAATGAAGTAATCTAAATTATAAGTCATAGTAGAAATCTGAACTGTGTGTATACTTGCGATATGCGAGTTATCATAGTCGCAGTAATGCAACACCTGCATTATAAATTATTCATTAGTTTGCATGCTGCACTTGTCTAATGAACATTTTACGTATGTAAATCATATTTAAATAGAAGAGGAATACAATAATTATGGTTTCTTAAAATCTCCCACTTTTCACTTCATGAACTGTTTTTCTGACATCCACAGTTACAAAGTGATGGCTATAATTCTACTAAAATCTAGATAATAATATCTATTCATGCATAACTTCTTGAAAGCTCAAAATGTGGGGTCAGCGATATTTATTTATTTTTAATTTATTTATTTGACAGCACTTATTTATTTACTCATTTAGGTTGACATACTTTATAAATATATTTTCAAACATATTGCTATTTGCTAATTACGAGCCCAACAAAAATTCAATAAGCTGTTCTAAAGGCAGACTTCCAGGTTCGTTTATTTAGCAGTGTGACACCACCACATAATATGACGACAGTTTTTTTTTTCTTTGCATCTATAATCATAAAATAAGTTAAAGCTTTACTTATTTGTGTGGATGAAGCACATTGAAGTCAAAATGTGTCTAAAATAGTTGAACACGTTGAAATGTAGTTACATGTTATTAAGTGTAACATTATGATAAGAATGGTATTATTATTATTATGCATGCTGTTTTCATAACTATATTAACTGAGAGACTATGTGAAGTATTATACTTTTTACAATTCATTTGTCACACCCTTGAGCGACTGTAATGTATCAATAGTGAAATCAGTCCGATTTAAAAGTGAAAAATGAAAAACAATAGTGACCAGTTACAGCACGAAAACACGAAAGCATTACAAATGCAGAAACTTTAACCTTAAAAATGTCTTTTGTCCATGTCCATTTGTCAGCTACTCTGATATTAGCCTACATCCCTTTTTTTTTTTTCTTTTTTCTTTTCTTTTTGGAGTATACATATCCCTGAGATTATGTTTTACTTCAGAGCAATGGCAGGAGAGAATGTGGGAATGTTGTAGGTAACTGGATCTAAGTGAAATGTCAGTGATGATACTGTCTCCTGTCCGTAGTCATCCTCCTCATCACCTCGCTGCTGAACTGGTACGTCAGCTTCTTCTTGACCTTCTTGACCTCACCCGTCTTGCCGTAGTTGCGCAGGGCCCTGGCCATCTTCTGGTAGGTCATTCTCTTGCGGTTGCCCTTCTGTTGGCCCCAGCGGCCAGCCAGTGTCTCCTTGTGTTTGGAGGAGAACTGAAAGATGCCTCGCTCTCGGTCCACCCACCAGATGCAGTCCCGCATGTCTCCGTCCTGCAGGAGGTCCAAGAGGAACTGATAGAGACGCACTTTACGCTTGTTTCCTGCAGAAGTTGACATTCAGTTTAAACGTTAGAGCGGAGAGAAAGAAAAACTATAAACATATCCCATATATTAACAAATATAAATATTTAATTATTTGCTCTTTCTTTAAATAAATCAAATTATAATTAAAATTACCTTATGCACTAAACTGCAGGAAGCCGACTATGGGGTTACAATTAACGACAGAGCCTAAACTTACATTTTATTGTATAATATATATATATATAATATAATAATGAAGACTCAAACTTTCAAGCAAAAATACAAATTGCACATAATGCAGTTTTTAAATTAACCTCTTAACAAGGTCTGTTTTTTGTTTGAATATCTATTTATGCTGCTGTCATAACTTGTAAGATTTTATTGTAGATTTATTGAAACATATATTAAATAATTAGGCATCACTAACAGGTTATGTAAAATATAATGAATATATAGTCCAATATTTCGCAGGACTTGTAGACACCCGCTGACTTGCCTGAGGTAGGGATTTGTGTGACATTTTGTCTCTAAGCTGTTTTAATGACTCCTTTCCGTGGTTGAAACACTGGTTGAGGCAACCTAGGCTCCTATTGGAAATACGTGCCTCTTAACACATTTCTGCAAAACTGAAAAAAACGTACCTATACATACGAATCGCTGCCGTTTCCAGTTGAAATAAACACTAATGACAGTAAAACTCCCACAACTTCCATTCCTTTTCACACAAATGTATGATTTACAGGTATACGTTTAATTAATAAATGATTATATGCACAAAATTAGTTGCAGAATGTTATGTTATGACTTCAAAACATGTTGAAAACTGATGCTTTTTTGTCGTTTTACTCGGGTGCTCACGTGACACGGTGTTGCACTTATATGTGGTAGGTCATTCTACTAGTTAGAATCTCGTGTAAAATAGTCTGACGAAACAACTTAAATCAGTGTTAAATGATGTATATTCAGAGTTAAAAATAGTAGTAAAAAACTGCATATCACATGCACGGCAAAGTCCATTTTATTCTTATCAATACCACAATATTTATGTGCATTTCCACACTCCGAATATTCTTGTATGAATACCATTACCTTATTATAAAAGATTTGATAATGTGCTTGCAATAATTCAAGCCACAGAAATAATAAGAGTGCTGCTGTACTGTGCTGTAGCAGTCAAGACCAGTTCACTTGAGTCTAGGCCAAGACCAACAGTGTCTTGTGTTTGCAGCTCACCTGATAGAGAGCTGGAGATGCCTGGATGTCTGTCGTTGTCCTCCTCACCCTCAGACACCTCAAAGGGTGGACTGCGTCCCCCGGGGTCCTCATCATCCGTACTGCAATGGGGGACGGGAGACCGCTGGTACAACGGGTGGGGGTACACTGTATACTGTAGAGATAGACCAACAATCATCAGTCTTGCCTTATATTGCTTCTGTGGCTCCATCCAATCAATGCTATTATCCAACTTGGTCCAAGTTTTTTTTTTCATATTTGTTAATGAAGTGCTCAGGATATATCTAAGGAAGTTAGCTGCATCCAATCCACCTAACCTGCATGTATTTGGACTGCAAGGGAAATCAGAGCCCCCTAACAAGGGGAGAGACTCGAAACCAGGGACCTTCATGCTGTGAGGTAACAGCTGAGCCCCCGTTCCCGTTCTCAATAACTCTCAGAGGACTAGAGCAGGTCATATGAAAACGCACAAATGATGTTGTACAAACTCGCATGAATTTGCCACCAGTTTGCCAATACGTGTAAAAAAAACTTTTAACCACAAAAACGACATTTTTTTAGGTTAAAAATGAATGTCTAGTGTTAAAAATTTGTTTTAACACAAGATATTGCAAATATAAAGCAAGATATCAAATGTGATTAGAGTATCGATCGGACATTCCCCCACATTTATTTTCCAGCATAAAAAAATAAATGCTGGTTTTGCATGATTGGTATAAATATTAAATACTTGGAAACCACAGAATTACTTTACATTGAAAGAGGAAGTACAAAAACTCAGCGTCAACAGAAAAGGACACACAATGGTGTGGTCCTAGATTTACAAATCAACTGCGCATCACGTTTTGCTTCCGAATCAGCCCAGAGAACCACAGAGTTTCATTTCTATCAGCACAAACACATTTAGTGCGTTAGTTAACCTCTAAAAAAATGGCCTGTTCTACAATCAGGCTACAATGGAAGTTTATATTAAAGGTGCCATAGAATAGAAAACTGAATTTACCTTGGCATGGTTAAATAATAACAGTTCAGTACATGGACATAACATACTGTGAGTCTCAAACA
>JAUMHG010000079.1:14244669-14263507 GCA_032359395.1 Enteromius anoplus | reverse complement strand
AATAAGGCAAAAACAGACTGTTTCATTCTAGGGTTGTAAATGGACCTGTAAAACCGTTTCTGGGCATTTTTCCCCTTACCTAAGCTACATAACTTCTATGTACATCTCAGAGAACAATTTAAAATATTCTCTCAATGCATTCTATAGCACCTTTAAATGACACTTTATTGTTCAGTCCTTTGAACGATGTAAAAATACAAGTGAGTTTGTTATAATCACTGATTCTGTCTTCACTGAATGTGACTCAACACTGAAACTGAAGCCCAGGTTTATTTCTGTGATGCGTGTACTAGCGATACTTCCAAAAACAGTACGAATAGATTTAGAACTTTGTTGAGATTATTAGCGTAGACAGCATTTAGCTTTTAAGACATGGCCACAAGTAGACACAGTGTCAGGCTGTACGTCAGAGGTTAGCATTTATTTGGGTAATACGCTGTGATTTACAGGACCAATCAAATTATTAGAATGTATGTGGGTGGGGTTTGTGCTGGAATGGTAAAAAAGAAGGCTAAATTGTACAGATAAGACTAACTTGATTATTTATTTATGTATTTTATGTGTGACAGTTGGTTTCGTAATATCTGATAAAGTGTCGTTTATTTCTGCGTCATATCGAAGTTGAGGCATTACTCCAGTCTTCAGAGTCACATGATCCTTTAGATATCATTCTAATATTTGCTGATTAAGACATTTTTTACATTTTTATTTATTTATTTTACTTTTGTGGAAAGAGATACAGAACTGGGTCAGTTCTGGGTAAAATTTCAAATAATAATAATAATAATAACACACAAAAAAATTTTTTAAATTTTAAATAAATGCTGTTTATCGAATTTTTAATTCATCAAAGAATCTGAAAAAGATATAATAATAATAATATTAATATATTTTTTGAACAGCAAATCGACATATTCGAATGATTTCTGAAGGATCACGTGACCAGTGTTGAGGGTAATGCATTACAAGTAACGCAAGTTACATAATCAGATTATTTTTAAAAGTAACTAGTAAATCATTGCATTACTTTTATATTAGTTCTAGAATAAGTGTGAAATGCAACTAAGAATATGGCACAATAAATAACCTGCAATAAATACATGTTAAATAACTCATATCCTTTATTCATTGAATCCCATTTAATTTAACCAATGTTAAACTTTGCTTCTGACCTTCAATGATCCAATTCATCCATTAACAAGCAAAAATGACTCAAGATAAACATTTGTGTCTATTTTTTATTTTAAGTGTGTTGAACTTCTTCTTCTTCTACATTTGACTTTTTTTCAGCCTGAGGCTGTAGTACGTTTACAGTACGTTTGCCAAAAAACATAACTTCTTTTATTTTATTTCATATTAAAAACAAACAAGCAAGTCCTGCCCAAGTTTCCAGGTTACATTTTTTAAAGGGGGTAACGCAATAATGCATTTTAAAAGCTTTTAAAAGTAACTTTTCACAACATTGCATGTGACACTGAGGATGCTGAAAATGACGTTTTGCCATCATAAATTGCTGTTTAAAAATGATTGAAATAGAAAACATTTTTTATAAATCATAACAATACTTCACAATGTAAGAGTTTTCTAAATTATTCCATGCAGTGTGTATGCTGATGATCTGAGACTTTACGTTCAAACCGCTTTTAATAAAACTTTAACGTTTCATTTTCAAAACTCCTCTTTCACCTCGGCTTCGGAGGCCTGGCTGTGATTGTCTTGTATGAATGCGTGCAGCGGCAGTCAGGAAAAGACAGTGTGTTGAGCAATCAGTCTGTCTCCTTCACTCACATCCTGCCCATCTCTCACTCTTGACTGAAAACCAGTCAAATGAACCAGTCTTATTTTACGGCATAAAATAAACTGTGAACCTGATTCTATTGAAAGGCCACAGATCACAGGTCTTAGACAGATAGCTAGAGATAGTTAATAGGTTAGCTCACTAACCTGTGGAGGAATGACTGGTAAAAGCGTTCCCACTCCTGAATCTACGGCTGGGTGGAAGGCCTCCACGTCCCCATAGCGGTATGTGGTGGGATGAAGCTCAGTGAAATGGTTTCCTTGAGGAGGCTCAAACTCACTGTGATGAGGGTGAACACTTGTGTAGTCCCAGCCACTTTCTTGCATGACATACAAAATAAAAAAGTTGAATTTAAAACACGTTGTTGGGGAAATGTATTTTTGAAATGTAATTTAATTTTATCCAAATTGGTTTTGTTTACATGATGTATATCATAATATGTATATGTAGTCTTAACATAATAATATGTAAAATAAAATAAAATTTTAAAATTTTATTTTACAATTTAAAAACAAAATTTTTTAGGTTTTAAAACAGCTGAACTTTCTATATATCTATATATATACAAAAAACTAAACGAAAACAGAAAAAGAAAGAAAAAATGTCAAACTCACCAGGATGAGTCTGAGGGTCAGTGCTGAGGTATGGGTAGAAGTCATAGATCGGCCGAGCATCTGGATCATACGGAATTAATTCTTCTGACAACTACAAAATAATTCATTCCATTTATTTGTCAGATTTCTTTCTCTTTCTGTTTTTGCCTTTCATCTGTTTATATATAGAAAGATTTGCTAAATTGCCCTTACACAAAACCTTCTAAACTACAAACAAGAAAAAAAGTAAATTATTATTTTTGAAAATAGTGTTTCAGAAGTTTGAAACAGAACGCAATCTCCGATGTACTTACAGGTGAAATAACGCAGCCATCCATTCTGTAATGCAACATGAAGCCCTCCACTCATATAACTTCTGCTGTGGCGTCTATCTCACACTTTCCCACCTGTTTACAGAATATTGCATAACGTGGAAATTACTTCACAAGAGCGCTGTACTGTGGCAGTGTTTTCAAACTCTTCTGCCTTCAGCCTCACTGTCCTGATGTAAGAAAGACTAAATTTCCTGTATTGCCCATAAATGATTAAGATGACCTCACTGAAGGATCTGGACTCTGATTGGTCCAATGTGGCGACAACTCGATTTCGGCCAAGTGATTTCAGCCAATCGTGATCCACTTGGATGGGTTGGCTTTATGTGTTATCTCTTAGAGGATTATATGTTTGAATTATTAATGAGGAAATTTGACAGCTGATACATTTGACCAATTTTAGAAAGATTATTTAGTAAATTGTGCGCCTGCATGAAAGTACATAAAACTTTCTCTTCTGAAATGGAGTGTTTTACTATTTTCACTGCTTCAAGATGTTGTGAGATTTTAATCATAGACTGTACAGAGCATTTACTGTACAGTAACAGTAAATTTGCTGTTCATCAGCAAAGCTGATGAAAAACGCTGTAATTGTTTGTGTTCATGAGTTGAGTTAACAGGCCGTGTTGTGGCCTTGAGTCAGTCAATAAGAGGGAAAGTTTTACATGCGCTATTGTCTGAGAATCATAAACTTCAGCGCTCGGCCAAAGTGAAGTTCTGAGAGAGCTTTGTTCCCCTTTTAATCAAAGCATTGCACTGTTATCGCAGGTTTTGAGGAAGCAACTACTATTGCAGAATAGACAAATGCATTATTCTGAGTTTGGCCTGGATTTTCATATGCAAAACTCGACATTTAATGTTTCCGGCATCATTTAAAAGAGAAAAAATTTGAGAGAATATTTAACTTAACTTAGCTTAACTTAGCTTAACTTAACTTAACTTAACTTAACTTAACTTAACTTAACTTAACTTAACTTAAATTAACAAATCTATCAGTCTGTCTGTCTGTCTGTCTGTCTGTCTATCTATCTGTCTATCTTTCTATCTATCTGTAAACATTTCTTTTCCCCCCTAAGGCTATTGAAGTATATTTAGCAAGAAAATAATATTTTAGATGTTCTGCTTCAAAATGTCATTTTTATTTGTTACTTGGCATTCATTTGTAATTATTTGTAAGCACTTACTGGCAGTTTCAGAGTTAAAATTATTATTTTGCTATTTTCTACATACTTGTTTTTTTTTTTTTTTTCAGTCTATCATCTATTTTGAATAGAATGCTTTAAATATGTGACAGGCTTATTGAAAACACTCCATAAACACGCAAACACACACACACACACACACACACACAGTAAATGGGGAAGTTTGGAGCTTTCACATTCACTTCCCCAAAATCTGAATGTGAGATACTTTTATGGACACTTGTGTAATGTCATCTCTTTTCTGGAGTTGAGTACTCTGCAAGTCTTTTATTTTTGGATTAAACAAAAAAAAACCCTTAATGGAGATTTGAACAGTGTAACATATGAGCGTGATGAGGTTAATAAGGATAAATCAGATGTTTCGAAGTCCTCTTGAATGCTTGCTTATGATTTGTTACTGTGCTCTGACTGTTTTTGACTATAGCTGACCAGTGCATTGTGACTCCTGAGCGGGAACCCGAGGGTTTTGACAGGCTCTGTGTTCTCATGTTTTCCCAATAGTGCATTGCAGGGTATTTTCAGGCACCACAGGAAGTCCGTTACATCTGCACACACACGCACTCTCTCCCTCTCTCTCTCTTTCTCTCTCTCTCTCTCTCTCTCTCACACACACACACACACACACACACACTATCACTGTCTCTGTTGCACAACAGTCCTGAGGAGCTCTCTAACTGACTCAGTCTACAGCAGAGGACAACACACACACAAATTAGATATTTGATTTTATACTATTATACTTTCTGGCTATATAAGTAAACAAATATTACAGTTTTTCTCAATTGCTTTGGCTCAGTTCTCAAAAGACTTTTTTTTATTTCCCAAAACATTAAGATCTCTGAACAATTCACTTCTTTTTCCTATTGATTTGGGCAAATTGCAAATGCTTTGGCACATGTCTGCAAAGATTAAATACAACTGCCTGCAGTTTGGACAACCAATAATTTCATATGGCTTGTTGATCAAAACTGATGACTCGATTCTCCCTTACACTGACAAACACTTCAGAACTTTTCATTGAGTCATTTTTTTATTGAGTAAGCCATGACGTCCAAACTATTTATTCAATTATCAGAATAAGTACTGTATACATGAATGTATATTCCAAAATATATCTGACATTGACATTGTTTGTAATGTCTGCTAAATTGGCAAATGACCTCTAATTTGAATCAACTTTGGGAGTATATATATACAGCATATTCTGTATATATGGATGCCATGAATGTTGCATGTGAGGACATTACAGCTGATCATTGCAGGGGATGCAAGTAACTGACAATGAGCAACAGGATGTCCACCAAGAATATATATTTTCTTTTGTTATTTCTTGTTTTTGTGTATTTATGGTAATACACAAATATGAAATGTAAAGTAACTGACAAGAGTAACAAGATTTCACTTCATATGTACAGTAATACACTTGTATTGTATATACACATGAAGTACACAAATAAACACTGTTTAAATACAAATTGTCATAGATGTTTTTTTCCCACATACTATTGACTTTTCTCAACAAATATAAGATTTTTGTGTAAACCCTTATTTTTCACGGTTGACTGTCTTGGTAAAATAAACAACTAAACATTTTGACGAGCGTGGCTCACACAATGCTAAAATGCTTTATATTTTGGTGGCCTTGGCCTAATTATCGACACAATAACTAGGTTTTGAAGCATAAATGAAATGTTTTGGGAGAGTAACTACATTTTGCAGATATGCAATAAAGTTTTGTAGTTCCCTCAAACAGTTGTGACATTTGCACATATAGTTTAGAGAATGTTAAGACTGTAGAAAAATGTGCCAAAGCAATTGAAAAAAACTGTAAGACTTCATGTGCAAAAACAGAAAAATCTAGTTTTCAAAAACAAACTGCATTTAAGTTATTTCAACCCAGTCTTGTGACAAATTCGTACAACTTCACTCATACGATTTTGTACGATTTGTCCAACCTGTCCTCCGAATAATATATCCGTATAGGCTGTTTATACAACAGCGGTGAAACATAACCCATCGGAGCGTATACTAAAATTGTGCCCCTATCGGCAACAGAACACATGTGCTCATAAAACTATGAATTATGATTGATCGGTGTAAAAACTTAAACAAAAAACACGCATTTTGATTGGTAGTCATGTTAGTTCTTGATGCCATACAACACTATTTTTATGCAATTATTTTTATTTAATTATTTTAGGGGTGGGGTTAGGTGTAGGTCATGAATTTGTACGAGTGAGGCCGTACAAATTTGTATGAATTAGCCACTTCGCAAAATAAGTACAAATTGCAGTGAGACTGGGCTGGTTATTTTGCTTAGGTTAAAAACATACTGTAATAACACAGTAAAACACGCTAACACTTTATTTTAAGTTGTTATAATACAGTGTAATTTCCTAATTAAGTACTTAGTAGTAGCCATTATACTTACATGAAACAAACTGTACTTACCATGTAACTAAGTTATGAAAACAGACAGTTTGTAATTACAGAGTCTGTTACACAGGTACTTACACTTCAGTACAATCTTGATATGTTTTATTTTAAGCAGCTTCTGCCTGTGTAATATTCTTTCATTTGAATGTAATTAGAGAGGTATTACATGTATTAAAGTGGTGTACTAACGGGTTAACTCAAACTAAGGTGCAGCTAAATAAGGTGTACAGCATAGATACACATGAAGTACACTTAAGTACAGTTTTTATAGTCTTTATTTTAAGTAGCTTATGTCTGTGTTACACTTATAATTACATTGTATAAAGTCTGCAACACATATGTGATGTAGCAGTGTAACAGACTCGGTCTGTTACATATGTGTTACAGCAGCTGCTTACTACATCTACATAACTGCAGACTTTTCCATAACTTAGTTTCATGGTAAGCACATTTTGTTTTATGTACTGTAAGTACAATGGCTATTACTAAGTACTTACTTGGTAATTACTCTGTATTACGACACTTTAAAATAAAGTGTTAACTAAAACAACATATTAAAAAACATTGTGTTTGAAAATTAAAAGTAAAAAAAAAAGAGTGTTATCTGTTTTTGCAAATAAACTCTTCATATACAGAGTAGGAAACAAACAGGTCAGAAAGAAGATCAGGAGTACAGAATGCAAAGTGCAAACATATAGGGAGGAGACATTCCTGGGGACATTTCTGACTAAATGAGGGCCACTGTTACGGACCATGTATTCAATCATTGCCCTACAATCATAGACATATATAGTTGCACCATTGGACTGCTTCAGCCATGTTGGAACGGTGAACTTGACGTCATTCACCATACTGTAAGTTCACCGTTGAGCCAAGATTGTGAAATTGTTCGCATATTTAGTAATTACTATAGTGGATGACGTCAAGTCAGACCACTACAATATGGCGGACGGCTTACGTATCACGGCCCATACAAACAGTCTTTAATGAGGCATCTACGTATACAATATATATCTATGCCTACAATAGCCAAGGTGGGTCAAAAGGTACAGCTGAATGTTAGGTGAGCAGAACAGGTGTTTTAACAAGGTGCACTGTACTTTGATACTGTATAGTTACTGTAATGCTTCACATCTTGTTTGCGAACAATGACACGAGAAGTTGTCGTTCTGATGGGACTAATGTGTTCATAGACATACTTACTTTTGAGGAAATGACAGGTTTTTGCAGGTAATCCAACATTGTGTGGTGCTGTTTGTATAAATAGTTTTAAATCATGAACTTATTGGTTTGTAAATGGTATCTAGTGACATCAAGGCACCTTGAAATCAATTTCACCTTAAGTAAGACTTGATCAAAATGGTGATTTCTGTCAATTTGAGATCTTTTCAAAATCAATTGCCCACTGGGTAAGGATGATTCTAGAAACCTAATAAACCAACTGAAAAACTGTAAATCCTTTCAGAATATTCAAGCAGTCAAATCAAGTAGGCCTATGCGTTTTTAAAGCATTAGAGGCTGTTTGTTTGTTTAAAAAATTACCAGTAACAATATTACTGTTACTATAAAAAGTTGCTCATTCACATTTATTTACCAAAAATATCATGTTTAACTGCATCCTGCATTTTGTACATGACCTGTTTACCACATGATTGTCCTCCGCTATATAAAACTGAATATTGCATAAAAGTTGTGACACCCAAAAAGAAATGATTCATATGTGATTCCAAATTTAGAATAATTGTTGGGAACCACTGGGAACGAAGTCTTTATATTTTATTTCCCTTTCAACTTTTGTTTTAATTTTAATATTTATTTATTTGTTTATTTTATTTGTGTATGTTTTCCCCCAAATTTAATTGATAAAAATGTTGCAAACCCAATTCATAAAATGAATAAAAAAAATATATATATATATATATATAAAATAGTTAAATCTAACCACTTGAGGTTGAGAATCCATGTTTATTGTTCTGTCATTTGTTGAAAAACAAACAAACAAACAACGGTTTATTTATTTTTCATGCATCATTTTTGTACATTGTTTAAGTACAGTACTTTTAAATGATCTAACTTTCCTGCCACAAATATAAAAGCATACCTCTCTAAAGGTAAGTCAAAGGTAGATCATACATCTAATACAGGGCATGATGAGTGATTCAAACAAAATGACCGTAACAAAAATGAGATGACAGCTGGCTGTCTTGGTTATTATCTCTGTGAACAAACTTCCTGTAGGTTACAGCCACTACAGCCATGATAACCACACTGCACTCTGACTATCCACACGTTTAAGCAGGCTTTCTCGCTTTCTCGCATTTTCAAGTATTTCACAAACATAGTAAGATTCTTTGTAATTTTACAGTAACACCGGCAACACCTGTTAAATGTTGCAAAGTGTGATTAAAAAAAGAAGAAAAAAGATTTAAAATACTTTTTTTTTTAGCATGATGTCATAGGAGAACATCATTAAGTTCCACATAGAACTTTTTATTTCCTAGTTCTTCAGAAAAAAAAAAAGATCTATATACTGGTCATCTACATAATTTTATTTGTGTGAATGAGCTGTCTGACTTAACACCAGGTATGGTGTGCAACAAGGCTCAGTCTTGGGCACTTTGCTGTTCTCTATGGTCATGCTCCCTTTTGATGTTGTTTTTTATTATTATTATTGGCAGATTACATAAAGGAGATTTGATACAAAATATATAGTAATTTCCAGGATCTAAACAGTTCACTCATAATCTCTGTCTGTAAGACCATGTTAGACCAAGAGTTTCCACCTGAGAAGTTACGGTTATTTATGAAACATTCTTTTCTCATTATGATGCGAAAAAAGTAGTAAATGCATTCAACTGGTTTTGATTACTACTATTACTGTAACATCGGGTACATTCCAGTCATCTTTCCACTGCTTACTTGTCCAGTTCCATAGCATTTTTCTTACATATATGTTATGTACTGGTCTAGCCCATCTATATTTAAGACACTTCTGTTTCTCTACCCACACATTCAGACGACCAGTTTTGAGGTTTACTGTTTTCACAGCTACTCTTCATATGCATTTATCTCACTTATTTTCAGATCTTAACGAGTGTCTGTCACCAAAAGAGGATGTTTCTCGTTATCAATCCTGCATGTTTTATTAATTTGTTGAACATGTCAGGTGAGGTGGGTTTCCCCAACTGGATGTTGGTTTCTCCCAGAGCTGCTTACTTATCGTATCTCATTGTATCTTATTTTATACTGGGGAGTTTTTCTTTTGTATTGTTTTTGGCTTGCTTGATAAGATTACTATAAGGCACTATTCTTTTCTATTCTATTCTTTAAAGCTGTTTTGAAACTATATTAATTGTGCTATGTGCCAGCATGTAAAAATAATTTAATTCAGTTGTTTTAAAGAAACAGTTAACCAATGTACACTTTCTCCTAATAACCATATGGCGATATATAACAACTCTAAACAGAGATAAATCGTTCTTAAAAATAAGAGGGTTGTTTTTGGAGCAAAGATACGAAAAATAACAACTGAAGATCACAGTACCATAGTACTCAATGGCAATCTTCAGAGCATGAAGAACATCTGATAGTCATAGCTAAAAACTAAGGGATCGCTGCCAGTGATCCAATATGCAGTTAGCAAGTGCTGAACATGCCACAGATAGCAGTACTGATGCTCTACCTCCATCATCTGGCAATGAAGAGTATCTTGTACAGTATATGTACTGTACTGAAGCATTATTTCTACCCCGCTGAAATTACACCAATTTGGACTATTTGAAATACTCTATGCTTACAGCTTTGGGAGAATAGTTTGGGGCAGACAGTTATCAATTCCAGCATAACTGTTTACAAAGCAAAGTTCGTAAAGACATTTTGAATTTATAAATGATAAAAACACATTATAAATATGTTTTATATTATTATTATTATTTGAATTTCATTGTTACTACTACTACTTCAGCACCATCCATTTTTTTTTTGCGTACAAAAAAAAAAAAAATTAGAGATGAGAATGCAACAAGGTTCAGTCTTGGGCACCTTGTATTTTGTGCTGTATGTACATGCTCCCTTTTGGTGTTATTATTAGACGGTATGTCATTACTTTTCAACTTACAGCTTTTTAGATTTTTTTTTGTTACACTAAGGAGATTTAACACAAAATATTAAGCGATTTCCAGGGTCAAAACGGTTTCGTTTAGTTAATCTTATAGTCTATCTGTGGCCTGAGCTGGCAACTCCAGCTAATCATCACAATCTGGGTACAACTTGTCTCCCACATCCCACTTTATTTGCCATTCCAGTGATGAAAGCGATTAAGAAATAATAGTAATAATAATAATAAAGTCTCGAAGGCTTTACATTAGCCTATACTATTGTTTATGTATTATTATAGATGTGTGTGTGTGTGTGTGTGTGTGTGTGTAAATACAGTGTAATATAACCCGGATACGTTTATTAGATTCGAGCGAATATCCTTTATAGAAACAACGGCATAACAGCTGCCGTCTGACGAATCCGGAGCGCTTTCATCAGCAGTCTCCAGTCTCGGCATTGGTTCATCCCGCGTCCAGGCGAGCAGCAGCAGCGGCACAAACATGTCTGTCAAGAGCTCCAGCAGCATGTGAATCGTCCTGTTATGTCGGGTTTAAGATGATATGGGCTCGGCGGAGGATGTGACAGTTGTCCGCGGGCATCATGAGGATATTAACGGCGTCGGGGCTCTTTCTGGCCTTCTGCTCCATCGGGCTCTTGACCATGGCCATCAGCACGGACTATTGGTACGAAACAGATGCGCGGAAACACCGGGACCGATGCAAAAAATACGCCAGCAAGAGAAACGACCCAGGATTCATCTACATCTCCAACCAGAACCTCCCACTGCGGATGCTACCCAAAGCGAGTCCTCTGCGGGAATCCCCGCACCCTGAGCCCGTTATGGAATCACGTTGCAACCGCCGCTACAACTCCACCACGACCGGACTCTGGAGGAAATGCCATCGGGAAGGGTTCGATCTGGAGAACGAGGACCTGATTTTTAAAGGTGATGATGATGATGCTAAACGGGCCACATGTGAGCAGTAACCAAATCTGAAGCTGATGTTGCACAGCTGTAGCGTTTACTGTATGTGTTTGCTGAACATGTTTGAGGAATTCTGAAGAATGTTTGGCGCTATCCAGGGTGCTGATCTCTAACATCAACACCTTCACACATTCATCACATTTCAGCTCGAATTGTCTCTTCTGTGAGTTCCTTTTGATCGCTCTAATGATAAAAGTAGAAGTAGATTTAAAAAATGATTCAAAAATATAATTTTTCTTTGATGCACTGATGCATTTACAGGCTTCCAAAACATCTCTGTCCTTCATGTAATAAATTATACAGTCTTTCAGGGCAATGAGATGCAGATTTTAGGCTTAGTTGAAGATAAATAGAGTTAATTAAAATTCAGTAGATTTTAAAGATTAATCCTCATCTTCTATTTGGGGACTGAGAGGAAAATTATATTTATTATATTTTTTAGAAAAATAATCAGTGTTTTACACACTTACATTACCCAAGTATAAAACATAAATCTGAATCAAATATATATATTGCAAAATTATGTCCAAAAGATTTTTAGCTAAATGGAAATATTTTCACAACAAAAGTGCTTTTCTTTTCTTTCCTTTTTTTTACAAGAATGGTTCCAAAATGTGGCTGAGATGGCTTACCCAAAGAACCTTTCTCTGCACTGTAAATATTATTTTTCAAAGAAACCTGCGACAGAAAGTTGGATGTTAAAGGTTCTCCATGCACCCATAGATGCCAATAAAGAAGCAAAAAAAATTATGATAATCTAAATGATTATTATTCATTTATAAATATTTGTACATGTACACCACTGGGACTACAAATAGGACAGGAGGTCAAACTTAGCAGGACATGAGAATTGATGAGACTTCAGACTTGCTTGACTGAGCTTGTTTATGGTCCAGTTAGAACATTTAATAGTCACAATGGAAAGTTAAGGGTCTGCATATGTGTTGTTGTGAAATGTGTGTCTCTACATGCACTTTTAAACACAAATGTCACATTTGATCTTCATTATTATGGCTGAATTTTTCAGATTTTTTCTGTGAATTTCCTCAGGTTTGCTTAAGCGTTGCACGCCGGTGAAGTATTACTATTCCTCAGGGAATATCCCACGGAATCTGCCAGTGAACATCACCAAGACTATCAGACAAGACGAATGGCACGCTCTCCGTAAGTCAGATCATTTCATATTAACTGTTTGCGCGTGTTTTAAACTCACAGGCTCTGATCTTTGAAGCATCATGATTGTGCTCTTGATCACTTGATCTCTTAACATTGGCTACTTTATAGCATAAGCATAATTTAAATGATTTATTAATACATTTGTAACATGAAATCTGCACTAATATGGAATACTTAATATATATAGCTAAGACCTTATATATATAAATATATATAACAAAACCTTAGATTGTTAATTGAATAATTTATAACATTTGATAAGTTTCTTTCATTTGTGCAATTTTGTGCATTAGTGCAAGCTCTTTTACCATGTTGAGGAGTAACTAGCAACATAGTATTACAGTTAGTATAACAGAATTACATAATTTAATTTCAAAGGTAATGCTTTATTTTAAGGTGTGTTTGTTACATGTTTATATGACAAAAATAAACTATTTATAATTACATGCAAAATTTCCCTAAACTAACCCCTAAAAATAATAACCCTATTCATAAAGTAAGTTTATGCAGTTAATTAATATTACCCAGTACTTCATTTACACTGTAACAAGGACACCTTAAAAGAAAGTGTAACCCAATATAAATGTAATCTGTTGCGTCTACTGAAAAAAATAACAGCTAAATTAAATTACATTTAATTTTAAATTACATAATTATTAAATTACAGATACTTATGAAAATGTTAATATTACAAATAGGGTTATATCTTAATATTTGCACACACGTACACATATTTGATTTCTTTCCCAAATTAAATTGACTGCTTTGCAGTATGAGACAGCAATGTTTCAAGAGTTAAAATACATCAAATGTTTATTAAGTGTATATTGTAGTACAGTAGATATATATTGATTAATTGCAGTGTCACATATTAAAGTGAATATTAATACAGTTAAATACAGTTACCCTTTATTTTAAGGTGTCCTTGTTGCAGTGTAATTATACACTTTTACAATTATACATATTAATTAACTACATGTACTGTACCTAATATATGGTTGGCGCCATGCAATTATGCAACTAATAATAATTGTAATAGTAAGTACTTTTAATGGGTAACAAAACCTTAAAATAAAGTGTTACTGTCATAGAGCCACCAGTCATACCCCCTTCGGATCCCAGTGCACCAGCCCCATTCGTCCGCTCTCAGTCGCCAGACTTCTAAGTACACACACCTGTTCCCTATTACCACTACTGCATACTGTATATCTATGCACCTTTCATCCTTCTATGTCTGGTCTCAATGTTATCATTTTCTCCATGCCTGTCACCTATCTTTACATTGAGGACTCAAAGACTTACCTGCTTCCCGGAATTTCTCTTCTGTTGCATTGTCCACATCTGTAACCAGATAAGACTGAGTTATGTTTTAATGATTTCCTGTCCGATGACGTCAGTCAAATCATCCCTGTCTACCTTCGTATGTTCCATGGCCAAACCAGCTCCATATCGAGGTGTCAGAATGCAATGGATTCCTGTTACAGTGTTCACTGTATTTTGAGATGCTTCCCCAACAGTTTTCCGACAGAATTTTTCACGTTCATCCTGTTCAAGAGAAGCAAACTGTCTAATTTCATTGGCTGACGCTACTATGACCAGGTGTCCGTGCCAAACTTCAGCCACGGCTTCCTTGAAGCGTTGACGCTGACGCCCCGTTTGAATGCGCCGTTAATGCCTGGCAAGCCTGGTGGGCGTTGTTTTTCACAAGATTCCAGTTTAAGCTATCTTACCGATCCGGTCATAAAAAGCTTATGCCCTGTCACATATGAAGAACCTGAACTGCGCTTCCTCCAGCCGTCTTCATGTGCCCTATCCAGTGGGCATTAGATGAGGAAATTGCACAAGCTACCTCAAAAGGAACCTGCTTCCTTCGACAAGGAACCGTCCCATCGACAAGGTCTATGTACCCACTCCTCTCCGTTTTCACATTCTGGAGACCGTTTACATGTGTCTGGGATCAGGGCATCCAGGTGGTCAGCATACTCTCTCACTCTTCCAAGGCAGATACTGGTGGCCCAGCATGCTTCAGGATGTTGCACGTGCAAGGAATGCTCTGTCTGTGTCAACACCTCGAAGACTGCCAGAGGGCAAGCTGGTGCTTCTACCTATTCCTCAAAGACCCTGGACCTATATAGGTATTGATTTTGCTACCGACTTACCAAATTCCCATGGTTTCACTACCATACTTGTTGCCATAAACAGATTCTCCAAATCATGCAAGCTGATACAGTTAAAAAGTTTACCGACTGCTTTGGACACCGCCACTGCTCTCTTCAACAATGTTTTCTGACACTTTGGCCTACCCGAGGACATTGACTCGATAGAGGACCCCAATTTACCTCACAGGTATGTAAAGCATTCCTTCAGTTACTAGGTGTCACCGTCAGCTTGTCCTCTGGTTACCATCCACATTCTAATGGCCAGACGGAGCGAAATATTCAATAGATCGGACGTCTCAAGACCAGTGGAGCCAGTATCTGCCCTGGGTTGAATATGCCCAAAACTCTCTTCGCCAGGAATCCACCGGTCTAACCCCTTTTCAGTGTGTTTTAAGCAGACACCCACCTTGGTTCTCCTGGTATGGAGAGAGATCGGAGGTACCAGCTCTCGATGAGTGGTTTAAGGAGAGTGAGAAAGTTTGGGACTCAGCTCATGTCCACCTGCAGTGTGCCCTCGCAATATCAGACCGGTCAAGAGAGACCCGTGGAGGTGGGGGTAATGCCACAGAGCCACCAGCCATGCCCCCTTTGAGTTTCCAGTGCACCAACCCCATTCATCCGCTCTCAGTCACCAGACTTCTAATTACACAAACCTATTCCCTATCACCTCTACTGCATATACCCACACACCTTTCATCCTTCTGTATCTGGTCTCAATGTTATCATCTGCTCCATGCCTGTCACCTACCTTCACCTTGAGGACTCAAAGACTTACCTGCCTCCCGGGATTCCTCCTCTGCTGCATTGTCCACATCTGAAACCAGATAAGACTGATTATATTTTGATGATTTCCTGTTTGATGACGTTCATTTGAGTACTGACCTTGTTTCTGATTATGCCTGAATAAATCCTGAGATTATGTGGATATCCGTCTCTCATTGCAGCCTTTGAGTCCATGACAGTTACTGAGTGTGATTTATACCAAATGCTGTTAAACATGTTAATTCAATGAAATGTATATGACACTGCTGTTTGTTTGAGATTGTGCACAATAAAAAAAAATTTTATTTGAGTTTTTTGAAAATTATCTATTTTTGCAAATTAACTTTTAATTTGTGGTTGCATATTTAGTAGATATACCAATGTAAATGTAATATTACATGCTTTACATGTGATTTATACAAAAAGAAAAAAAAACCTGCGAGTACGGGTGCACACTGAACACTGTGAAGCATGTTTTGTTCTGCAGATCTGCAGCGGATGACGGCGGGCTTCATCGGGATGGCTGTGGCCATCATTCTGTTCGGCTGGATCATTGGTGTTTTGGGCTGCTGGAAACACAACGAGCTGATGCAGTATGTAGCTGGACTGCTCTTCCTCATGGGAGGTGAGACGCACTTACTGAAAACCACCACCAGATGGCAGCTTATTACTGAGACAAGAATAAAAAAGCAACTATTTTCAAATAAGATGATATTTACACTGCTATTTAAATAACAGTATTTTCTAAGCGATGTATGCTGCTTACACTAAGTGCAAATAGCAATGGATTCCATTTTCACTGCGTGTTAAAAAAGCAGGGTAACGTATACTTACTGCAAATAGTGGCGATCATCCGCACCTCAGTATTGCAACCGCCTAGTACACTATGAACAGTAACCTATGCAAAATATATATCCTCACTGTTGTTTTGTTTGTGTCTTTTTTACAGGCACCTGCTGCATCATTTCCTTGTGCACGTGTGTAGGTGGCATTAACTTTGAGCTCTCGCGTTACCCACGGTACCTGTACAGCCTGCCGGAGGACATCAGTCACGGGTACGGCTGGTCCATGTTCAGCGCGTGGGGCGGTCTGGGGCTGACGCTACTGGCTGGGTTTCTGTGCACTCTGGCGCCCTCCCTGCACAGTCCTCAGATCAGCAGCAGCATCAGCTCACACAAACCACGGCAGGAGAACGGCATGGTGTGACGCTCACACACTCCACACCCACATAGATCCGCTAGCACAGACTCGGCACGCTGATATAGGGAGAGAAATGGCAAATAGGTAGTCACACACACTATGCGGATGCACTGCATTAATACGATGAGGAGAATTAATCATGATCCAGAGAGCAGCTGAGCTAAACATTGCTGGAGTTGAAACAATACATGCACGGCAAAACATTGTCGATCAGCATGGCTGTCTTATTTTCCAGAAAAAAAGAACTATACGTTATATGCAAGTACTTGATTGCATTGTGCACTTGTAGTGTATGGGGTATATCTTTAAAATGCCATACTCACAGATGATGACATAAATCAAAGACCACTTAAGTGTGTTAAAAGCGCAACTAAATTTAAAGTTAAGTTTAAATTGTTTTAGTCATGCTTTAGAAGAAATATACTTATTTTGTTGTGTTGATTAACATAATAATTGACAATACGCTAAAAATAAATAGATTTAAATGTACTTAATAATAAAAATTATATTTCAATAAATGCTTGTGAGCACATACAACGTGCATTTTAACCAAAGAGGAAAAAAGAATATAAAGTAATTATGTAATTGCTTTTTAACATAGACTTAAGATGCACTTAAGTGGGTAAAACGTATAATACATTTTATCTTTAATTATAATTGTCATGCAAATGTGCATTTGAAGACATTGAATTCTAATTGCATTCAGGTATATTCTATATTATTTCCATTAAAAGTACTCTTTTTAAGAATGGTTCCCATGTTGTATCAGGTGGCCTTAACTACTATGTACTTACATTTAAATTAATGTTTAGTACAATGCACTTATTGTGTACATACATGTTTTACATTGTAATTATTTCTGTAATTCCATTTATAATTACACTGTTGACCCATCTCTTACACCTTAACCCACCCTGAAACCGACCCATACCACCAAACCTGTCCTTAAACTTACCAGCAGAAGTGTTTTACGATACTTTATCAACACATTTATTTTTCTATGTAATTGAATAGTAATTAAGGCCACCTGATATAAAGTGTGACCAAAAAGTGTGCTAATGTGCACTTCCTTTTCACAAACAATAGCTCCTCCCTATGTGACAACTAGCCCCCATGTCCCCGATTCTCAGAAATGTACACTAAACATATTGTGAACTCATTTTTGTTTAAATATATTTTTACTGGAAAACAAAACAAAAATGCTGATTAGACAAAACACAGACAGACAGAAAGACATCTACTCTGGTTCTGATATCTTACTGAAGATGTGCGTCTCTTATGGTGCTCTCTTTCTGTCCTTATCTTTGCCTGTCATTATGTTCATATTTTTTTCATGTCTTAATGATTGACTGTTTCTCTCCTTCTTTCTCCTGTTTATGTCTCTCAATGGATTTAATATGGAAATGTCTCTGAGAATGACAGATTAATGTTTTCTTTCATCAAACTGTTTTGTGTTTCAGCGTAGCCTGCTACTGTACGTAGAAAAGAGAAAAACAGATCAAGGCAAAGCTAAATAAATATCATTGTCTTCAGTGTCGTCCTATACATGTTTTTTCTTCTTCTTTTTTTTTAACAATAAAACAGAAAATGTTAAACAGCACAAGTAAAGTAAATTTGAAGGCAATATGTAAAAATGAGCCTGTTGGTGCACTACCTCATTATCGAGGAGTCTTCTGAATTGCAGCGTTATGACAAGTTAGACAGGATGTGGTTTGTTTTGAAATTCTGATATGATTTTTTCTAATAAAATGATCCCGATTCATCATCTGTGATTCACTTTTTTGTTTCTGAATTTCAAAAACACAAATTTTAAGTAAGGTTTGAGCGTTATGCTGATGGGTACGTTTATTCCAGCAGATTTTTGGCTGGGCTCATAAAATTTCATACCTCCATGAATGTTCCTAAAGCAGGTACTTTTTATTTTTTACAGAGAACCAGACATGGATATTCTGTAAAGAGCTGGACATGGGCAGCTCTTTACAGACGATTAAGCATTTATGACGATTAAGCATTTATGACGATATGACGATTAAGCAATTAATCGAATTTCAGGAGGAGCACGCACGAACGATCGCAGCTGCCACCAATCTCCTTATT
>JAUMHG010000079.1:14187591-14217995 GCA_032359395.1 Enteromius anoplus | reverse complement strand
GAGCTCCTCCCCAGAGTCAATAGCAAGGGGGTTGGCGGCGCTCTGTAGCGGGGCTTTCTAAATCTCAGAAAGACCTGTAATTCAGGAGAAAAAAGAAGGCTCCACAGGGCCTCTGGGGGAGAGCAGTACAATCACGGATCCTATCTCTCCTCAGTACCCTCGAGCCGAGCTCTCACGAGGGAATACATCGTCCCTCAAATACCATCAGAGTCCAGCCTCGAGAGACTGGTTCCCTAAGTAAACTATTTGGCAGCATGGAAACTAATGCCAAATGTGTCTCGATGAGGCCTGCGTATTGTAGAAAACAGATACAGAATCCAGCTTTGTTGCACTCCGCCACAATTTGTGGGCGTCAATCATACGATAGTTTGTTCAGAGTAGGCTCTGGTGATGGAACAAGAAGTTGAAACTCTTCTGAGGAAAGAAGCCATCTGAAAATAATAAAAGTGCAAACTACTGTAAATTTAATGTTTTTAAACATTTCATTGGATGTTAGCAGTAATTAAATGCTATTTTTTATTGTTTTAATATATATTAATAGGCATTTTAATCTCATAAGTATGAAATCTCACCATTCTGGTCTTTAAATACTGCTTGAATTGTTAAAATAATCGCTAATTTCTCCTTTAATTAACTAATTTTAGATACAATTTATATCCTTTACGCAAAAGTTGTTGAAAATCAGTTGTGTCTGTGCTGATTCTCAGGTGTGGTGTTTGGTGTGGCCTGCACTACCATGGCCGTGGCTGCATCGTATATGGGAGGAATTGTGCAGGTATGTGTTTCTCATATGGGCAGAGATGATCTGATGGCCTGCTTCATTTCCTGTCACTGAGTGTTTTTCTCCTCTTGTGCCTCAGGCAGCTCTTAGTATCCACGGCATGTGCGGAGGCCCAATGCTGGGCCTGTTTTCACTGGGAATCCTGTTTCCTGCCACTAATCTAAAGGTTGAGCTAAACTTTCATTCCAATCTTTCATTCCATAGTTCTCATGAGTAACAAATTGTTGGAATGAGCAAGGGAAATTGGAAATTGTATTATTATTATATATTTAGCCATTTTTAAGATTTTTACAGTATTTAATGTTTATAAAGACTCATCATTTGACACAGATTTTTGAGTATTTTCTTCATTAGTATTTTATAATGCATTTTATATTAAAGCAATGAGTAAAGAATATTAATTTACACAGGAAATATTTTGTAAAAATTAACTTCTAATTTTATTTAATTTATATACATATATTAGGGGTGTAACGGTTCACAAAAATCACTGTTCGGTTCGATACGATACAGTAGTGTCACAGTATTTCTTGGATGGTATTTATTGATTAATTAAAATTTAATACAAAGTAGATTTGAGCAGCGCCGCCGCCTGGCATGGACCGCCACGCCCTCGTCTGAGGCGCGTAAGACCCTGTCCGCTTTCGCGGGCCGGGCTTACCATGCTGCTGGGGAGGCTGCCACCTCCCTGCATGTGATGGGCACACTACAAGTGTACCAGGCCAACGCATTAAAACATCTGCTCGAGGGTGGGTCTGACCAAGGGGTGATGCAGGAAGTCCTTGCGGTGACCGACTTCGCTCTACGGCCGACGAAGGTTGCCGCACGTGCCTTTGGCCAGGTGATGTCCACGGTAGTGGCTCAGGAGCACCACCTTTGGCTGAACCTGGCACAGATAGCTCACGCCGACAAAGTTCGCTTTCTTGACGCTCCCATCTCCCAGGTCGGCCTCTTCGGCGACACTGTCGAGGACTTTGCCCAGAAGTTCTCGGCAGTCCAGCAGCAGACTGAAGCGATCAGTCACATCTTGCCGTGCAGGGAGTATGCCAAGCCCCTAAGCGCACAACCTCAGACTGCTCGTCGCCGAGGACGTCCCCCTGCGGCACCCAGACATACTGCTCCGTCCCGATCCTCAGGGCCCGGCCGGGAATACCCGTAGCTCCAAGAAGCGCCCCTGAAACGGGCAGCCCTGGGTCCAGCTGACGCCTCCTTTTTCGTCGCCCGACTCTCCCTCTGATGCTGCGGACGACATCTCATCCTCTTGGGGTGTTCCAAAGGAGACAGGGCCTGGTTACAGCTCCCCAACTCCTTGCGGTGGTTGATACGGACGTTACGGCTCGGCTATGCGATTCAGTTCCGAGTGTCGTCGCCTGAAAAAGCCGGCTAAAATCGCTGCACGCTGTTCATATTCCAGGGATACTCAACCGTGCAGTCGACCAATTTTCACGGCAATCCACCCACCCTGGAGAATGGCGACTCCACCCCCAGGTAGTCCAGCTGATCTGGAGCCACTTCGGCAAGGCCAAGATAGACCTCTTTGCCTCCCCCGAGTCCTCCCACTGTTGCCTGTTATACTCCCTCACAGACGCGCCCCTCGGCAGGGATGCACTGGCACACAGCTGCCCTCCGGGGCTCAAGTACGCCTTTCCCCAAGTGAGCCTCCTTACATAGACCCTGTGCAAGATCAGGGAGGATGAGGAGCAAGTCCTGGGGGGCAGCGCCTCACTGGCCCTCCTGGACATGGTTTGCCGACCTAATGCTCCCCGCGGCAGTCCCCCCTTGGAAGTCCCTCTCTTGAGGAGAGACCTTCTCTCTCAGGGGATGGGCATGATTTGGCACCCGCGGCCTGATCTCGGGAACTTGCATGTCTGCCTCCTTCAGGGTAATAAATGCTTAATTAACACATGTTCCTGCTGTCATTCATGATTAAAACAGGTAGTTACAAAGCATTTAATAGTAGCCAGACGTCTGTTTTTGAAAGCTCAAATCAATTGAGGAATAGTTGTAAAGCATTTATCAAGCAGATGTAAAAGCAAATTTTTATTATAAACAGCAAAGTTAAACAAACACAACACAGAGGGATACAGAACAGAGACATATTATTTCAAGATATAAAAACGTAATTGTACAACTGTACATTTGATAAATGAAAAACAAACCTATAGTTTCATAGAATTTTTTTTTTTAAGTGTACAGTTGATTTGTGGTCTTTGTCTTTAGGGGGCAGTTGGGGGTCTGATGATGGGCATAGCTCTCTCGTTCTGGGTGGGTGTGGGGGCATTCATCTATCCAGCACCCAGCAATAACACACGTCCACTCGAACTCAACTCTGCTGGCTGTAACTTCACCCTCACAGCTGATGGATTCAACCAGACATCAGTCACCGCCAGCGCTCTCCCCTCTGACAGGTGCAATGTGCTTCTACCATTCTCCTGGAGTCAGAGTACTCTAAAACTAATTTGAGACCACTTTTGTGGAAATAAAATTGTGTTTGTCAAACAATTTAATGGAGTGCACTACAAAAAAGAATGGAAGTTCTATAAAAGTCAAAGTAAAAATATAAATTTTCTGACAGTCAGCACCCTTTTATCTATGTGAAATAAAACTATTAATTTGATTAATATTGTTAAATGCAATACAATGTGAAAATGTAATCATGCTGTATAATGCACCTTCATTATAAGGCATCTCTGTCTTGTGTTAAGGTATTGGCTGGCTGATTCATGGTACTCCATGTCCTATCTGTACTATAGTGCAGTGGGCTTTATTGGCACTGTAGCAGCAGGTCTACTCATCACACTGCTGACGGGTGAGAGCAACATTTCATTAGCTCACACTGCCAGTCTTTGAAAAAGAACTAAACCTCAATGAAGGGACAAAGAGTACCGAAGGAGCTCATGAGAGCTGGAATATCAAACAAAGTTATTTTAAAGAGGTCATGCATATGTAATTGGCAAGTTCCATCATTAGTAACATAGGTCAATAATTTAGTGTCTTCCAAAAACATTCCACTAAACATTCACAAAACAGCAGGGAAGAAAAAAAAATGCTGTGTGGTTACAGCCCTTGACTTGTGGTTAGAAACATAGTTTTTTTTTTGTTAGCTCTTGAGAAAAAATAAGCAAGCTAACATGCTGTATTTTGGCTAATAACTATTGGGCAGGTCAATTATGACTTAAATACAAAGCTTTGTTTAATGTCACTGTCAAGATGCAGTGACCAAACCAAAGAACTGAAAATTGAGGTAAGAAAATTTTGAGTAGCAAACATTTGGAGCACATCCTGTACTGTACTGTATGTGAAAAATTACACAGCTATAATATTTGTGTCCCGTAATGCATATTGCTTCCATGAGCCAAGTTGCTCAACAATATGGACAGTCGTCTAAATGAGTTCACCCTGACATCAGAAACATTAAAGGTAGTTAAAGGTAAATAGTTCACCCAAAAATTGAAACTTTGTCATTAATTACTCACACTTTGTTCCAAACCCGTAAGACCTTTGTTCATCTTCAGAACACAAATTAAGAATCTGAAAGCTCTCTTAAATTACCACAGTCAACACACAGAAAAAAAAGCAAGGACATCGGTTGTATACTGTACATCAGAGCTCATTTTGTTGATTACTGTATGTTCTCGCGTATTCTCCAAAATGGAGGAAGATGGTAACTCGGGGAGAACTGTTAAATAAAGTCTGTTATTATTGTTCTACTTGTGTACTCTTGTATTCTTGTAGCTACGTAAAAATTGAAGCCCTGATCGACAATTTTACCGACTGTCCTGGCTTGATCTTAGTAAAATCCTTGCTGTCTGTGGAGGGTTAGAGAACTCTCAGATTTCATTAAAAATATCTTCATTTGTTTTCTGAAGAAGAACAAAGGTCTTACTGGTTTGGAACTACATGAGGGTGAGTAATTCATGACAGCATTTAAATTTTTTGGTGAACTAACCTGGACTAACTGGAAAGGATTTGATGTTAAAGATGTATTGTAAAACTGTCATTCTGGTGTTGGCAGGGCCAATGGATCCCAAAAAGGTGAAGCCAGGACTGACTCGATCAATGAAAGACGTCATCTGCTTCTGCTCTGAGAAATCCAGGCACACAGACTTTAGTGAAGACAAAGAGGTGAAGAGGCATCATTTAGACTGTGGATTTGAGTATTTTGAATGCAAACTCAACCTTTCTTTGCTTCTCTTAGGATATGGGAGACTTTGGCATGGCATGGGAGAAACATACAGACACAGAAGGTGTTATAAAATTGGAGGATACGGACAAGAGCGAAGATGATAACCTTCGGAAAAATGGTTACACTAATGCCGCTTTTGACCATAATGAAACTAGACAAGTTCAAGCAAAGCTTTAACTTTTTGACGTTTGTCACATAAACATAGAAAATGTTCAATGAAGTAAAAGAATACTTTAACTGTTTAATTTAAACGACACAATTAAACAAAATTGAGATCCAAATCTTTGTTATAGACATTTTTGTACAATTCTTGTGTGCATACTGAAAGTGAAAGTGAAGTGACTTGTGGCCAGGTATGGTGACCCTTGGAATTTGTGCTCTGCATTTAACCCATCCAACGTGCACACACACAGCAGTGAGAAGTGAACAACCACACACACACCGTGAACACACACCCGGAGCAGTGGGCAGCCAGTGCTGCGGCGCCCGGGGAGCAGTTGGGGGAACGGTGCCTTGCTCAAGGGTCTCACCTCAGTCATGGTATTGAAGGTGGACCTGGGACTCGAACCTGCGACCTTTGGGTTACAAGCCCAACTCCCTATCCATTAGGCCACGACTGCCCCCATCATTGTTTGCTTTACATGTAAACAGGGTTGAAGAAGGACATAACTATAAACAATAAAATCATGTAATGTCATCAAACTGAACATTATTCAGGATGACTGTGATTTTGCTAGTTAAACCCGAGACACACTGCACGTTTTTTGGCTGTCCCAGATGAAAGACTGGCATCATGAAACAATCGGGATAATTTCTGATTGACCATGATTGTTTCACGATGTCAACCTTTCTTCTTGAAGAGCCGAAAATCATATAGTGTTTAGGGCTTTAGATTGTGCTCCTGCATCAACATTGTTGCTTAGTTTTGAAGCCTAGTCCTAACCCAGGAGTCCAATTCTGCCCCAGGAGGACCACTATCCTGCAGAGTGTCACAACTGACGGCTCGTAAACCCGTGCTCACGCTTCCTTGCAGGACGGGAAAGGTCGCTGAGGCAGGAACTCGGAATGAACTAGACATTTATTTAAAACAAAACAAACAAACAAAGGAAAGTGCGACAAGCAAAGCAGAGTGTACAGGCTGACAAGTAACGTTAACAATCGACAAAGACATTGGTCATGGACTGACCAATCAGCGACGATGCCCTCCTGGACCGAACTGGCTGTGACAGCACCCTCCTGGGCCTCTTCCAGGGTGGAGCCGACAGTGGCACAGCCCTCCTGGACCGAACAGGCTGCGACAGCACCCTCCTGTGACCAAAAGTCGGTGATAGAGCCTTTCCAGACCGACTATACTGTGAGTACGCCCTCTGAAATCAGACTGACAGTGAAAACGCTCTCCTGGGTGGAACAGACTGACTTTGCACCCTCGGTGCCTGAACCGATAGTGAGAATTCCCCTCTTGGCCCACTGGACGGCGAGTCAGAGGCCTCCAGGGTTTGAGCAGCCATCAATGGGGTCTATGGAGACTCTGCAGTTGACACCGACATCTCCAGAGGAGGTGCAGCCATTGGCGGACCTGGTGGAGTCTCCAAGTCATATACAGGCTCTGACGGCCTGGGCTATGGGACCTCACTATCCTTACCGATCTCAGGTGATTGTGAACCTCGATCACAGACCTGGTCTGGAGGATCCGGCCATGGGAGTTCTGGATCGCAGACAGCATCTGGCGGATCCGGCCACTCTGGTTCTGGAACACAGACAGCGTCTGGCGGATCTGGCCACTCTGGTTCTGGATCACAGACAGGGTCTGGCGGATCTGACCATACAACACCCAAATCGCAGACCAAATTTTTGGAATACGGCTCCTCGTACCCTAAATCGGGAGTGGGACCTGTTACTGACTGGCTTGACACTATGAGGACCTTCTGCAGCTTCCCAGGCTGCGTAACCGGGACAGACGGGAAATGACACGACCCCTCGTATCGTGCTACGGGAATAGGACCCGTTACTGAATGGCAAGGAATCGTGAGGGCCTTCTACAGCTCGTTAGGCTGTGTAACTGGGACTGGTTGAGCTAAACACGACCCCTCTCATCGTGCTGTGATGTCAAAACCCGTCACTAGCTCTTCAGGGATCGCTAGGACGGGTGTTGGCTCCTCAAAACCGTAAGACCTGAACCGACTGGGCTTGAAACAGCACTCCTGCCTGTATAACTGGGATTGACTGGGCATGAAACAGCTTCTCAAGCTGTAAAACTCGGACCAATTGAGCTTTACACGGCTTGCTACTAATAATCTGATAATCTCCCTCTGGCAGCAGGACTGGACTCCCCTCTCTGCTGTAAACCCAATTCTAAAACTGGTGGTATTCATTCCAGTTCCTGCATCTATCCTCCAGCAAAGTTTTTCTCAGATACTAATCAACTGCACCTGAACCAACTACTTAGGACAGTCAGGAACACTTGGTAATTGCAAACAGGTTTATTGGGGTAGATTTGCCGAACTCTGAAGGAACTTACATCTCCAGGAACAAGAACGAGAAGCTCTGCCTAAACCGATTCAAATTTCTTTCTTCTGACTAAGGGATCTCCAACACTGCTCCTGAAGAGCTACTGTCCTGCAGATTTGAGCTCTAGCCTCAATTAAACAAACATGAACCAGCTAATTAAGCCATTCAGGGTCACTTAATAATTACAGGCAGATGTGCTGGATCAGGGTTTAAACTGAAGTCAGCAGGACTTTAGCCCTACCCCTGACACCCCATCCTGAATCTAACCTAACCCTAACCTGCAAGATTCAGTTTACAACTTACCTTTTATAACATCAATTCTTTCTATAGTTTATTCAGAAAACATTTAATACAATTTTTATTTTTGTTTTCTTTGCACACAAAACATATTTTCATGGCTTCATATAATGAAGATTAAAACAATGATGTCACTACCTTTCCGTGTGCTTGTAACTTTTTGTGTGTGTCTTGTCCTCTGTCTGTATGCTTTCCAATACAAGGTTTGAGCAACATGATATTAGCAAAAAGGACCCCTGTCACTAGAACTATTAGGATATTGGATCCAGGTACAGAATCTATGAGTTATGCTTACAAGAGTGCTCTGTGATCTTCAGGACTCTGTTCTCAGGTTTGGTTTTAGTATACTGTAATTCAAAAGAGAGTAATTCAGCCATGAGCCAAATAAATTTTGTTTGTACCAACTAACATGTTATAAATATGATATAAACACTTTAATGAATCTGAACATGTACGTCAGAACAGCTTTACAAACAATTTGTACATAAAATACATTCTGTTTACGACGATAATGAGTCCCATTGGCTCCACACACACCCACTAGTATCATTGCAATTTGCATAACATGCATACGCATTATGAAATCTGCAAAAACACAGAAATCTGAAATGGAATTTTAACTTTAAAACTAAGCATAGACCATTCGAAAATTCCAACTTTTACCCTCCAACTTTAATAATACTAGCAATTATATTGTTTTAAATAATGTTGCAGGAACTGAGTCATTATTCGAATAATGCAGTCTGTGTAAGATATGTTGAGCACTGACTATAATGGCATAATACATGCTGTTGCTCATTATAAACATCTTTATTGTTTCATGTGCTTATGACAGGCATTTCCAATGAAGACATTTTATACACAACCAAGTGTATGTGATAAAACCTGAAGAACATTTTTGTTCAATAGCCTGTAAATTAATGTTAATGAGATCACCACAAGGCCATTAACAACTGATCATTCATGACGAAGAACCACCACAACACGTACTGATCTCAGATCAGTCTTCTCTGGTTTAAGCAGATATAGGCCATGCACATTTCACAGTAAGAAGTGCACAAATACACAAAGGTTTGTCGAGAGCCCTTGATGGGCAGGGCTCCTCAATGAGGTCATGCATAGATTACAGTACACCAAGAGAATGGTGTGTCATATTTAAGACTACTTCCTGTTTCAGATAGGTTTCGCACTTCCATTCTACTCATGAAAATCTGGTCCTGCTTAACATCCATAACACATAAATCATCAAAGCACACCTTAGTTTCTAATACAGTGATTCTCGACTGGTTTTTATTCAGGAGTGATGCAGTTTTATTATTTATTGACCCCTGCTATCAATAAACTAGTGCTGTCTTAATCATGTCCAAAATACATGTTTCTGTTTATATAATATATGTGTGTGTACTGTGTATGTTTATTATGTATATATAAATACACATGCATGTATATATTTAGGAAAACATGTTATGTTTATATTCTAAATATATCTATATATGATATGAATATATACCTATAATATATGAAATATGTTCTAAATATGTTCTACATATATACTGTATGTGTGTTTATTTATATATACATAATAAATGTACACAGTACACACACACATACAGTATATTATGTAAACAAAAACTTTTATTTTCGATGCTATTAATCATGATTAATCATTTGACAGCACTACAATAAACTTACCACAACAGACCAGAGACCAATTTCAAGTTGCTACTGACCAGTTGAGAACCACTGTTCTAATAAACTACACAGTAATATTTGTAACATTTTTATTTTGAAAGTGAATCTTAAACAGAGGTAAGGGGGGAAAAATTACACTAAAGTGCTTTCATGAAATCCAACTTAAATTAAACTTTTATTCAGTGTAGTTTCTATAAAGCCAGAACACAATCTAAGCTTCTTTTTAGAGTGTATATCTGTACCTATATGGGGTCTGACCCATGCAAATGGAAAGTGCAAAAATATATACTTAAAAAAGCAATACTTGATTCAAGCTAAGAAAATATGATACAAATATCTCATCTGCAAACACTCAAAGGGCCTGAAGAGGACAGATGCATCGACTGTGTTCGAAATGGAATACTAATGTATTTCTTGAATACTAACTGCACACCGCACAGTACACACTGAAATCTGCCAACTATGTTCTACTTAGTTATCATTCCGAAATAAACGGGCTTATACTGTACTTTTTCGCAGTTTGATCAGAGAATGAGTTGAGAAAGTCACGGCTGATATTACTCTGAGTACATATGTCACACTGAAATGTAAGGTCAGGTTGAACACATTGCATTGTGGGACAGTATTTTAAGCACTGCTCTATTATGCAGATTATGGCATATGTAATAAGCCTTAACATTCAACGCACACAAAAAATTCACATTCTTTGCACGCTATACATACTGAAAAAATAGTATTAGTGGTAGGGTAGTATGCTAGTTCGAACATAGCCATTGCTTTTTGAAAAACTGTGTAAGAATGAGATGCATGCTGGGAGCACGCACTTCAACACCTTTACAAAACTATCGCTCTCTCTTACACACATGCAAACACACAGTTATATAAACATGCACACATACACGCTCGCAAATAAGAAATGTACAGAAAGTACATTTTACATTCATACCAAAAAAAAAAAAAAAAAAAGTGAAATGTAAAACAATTCCATGTACTGTACACTGTCCCAACGGTAATTCTATCATCACATTTGTTTAAGCTCGAACTGTATGGATAATGGTGGATTAATATGCTGTGATGTTTGATATTTTAAAGTAGTTGACTATGTTTAGAGGGGAACACTAGCTTGCTGCTTACTTCAGTTTATGTACACTGCAAACTATTTTTAGTACATCCATTATGCAACAACAAACGCTTTAAACAGTAGTATGCTACATTGTTGGGACCGTGTACGTTGTGATTATTTGTTTTCAATTTGAAATTAAACTGACTGTAGTTTTTATTTTTATTTTTTTTGCTTGTCAAAAACCCCCGAAGAAAATTTGATTTAGGCTGAATTTAATTTTTTGGTTCACGAGTAGAAAACGGGTAAACGACTGGAAATTTCTTTTTCTACTTGTCACGACATGCCCCTTACCTGATACCTTGACCTGATTGGTCAACCAAATCTGAGCCCATGACGTCATCATCATTTCAGCTAAATAAAAGTCTTCTGCTACTATATCAGTATATATCAATATGTTAGCTTTCTGTACAGCCTTTCACAGAAATATTTATTTCACAAATATTAATATGCACCCAGGCTCGAAATCCCCTCACCATAAAATCGCAATTGCGTTCAGTGTCTGTGCAAATACATGTGAATAAATGGAAACATTCCCTAAAAAACAGCCAGTAATGACAGTGATGTGGTCAGGACGCGCCAGTGCAGCTTTCCTTAAATATGATTAATTTTAAATATGATTAATGATTGCGCCCATGCCTGCTTTGTCCCGAGAGTGATAGATATGCTGCCTTCCAGTAAGCATAACAGAAATGTGCAGGACAGTCAGGTATGCACTTTTATATTTTAATCTATGCGTTTAAACTCTAAGTATTATCTGGGTAATTAGTGACACTATAAAAATCACTATTAAAAATGTCACTATAAAAATGGATGCAAGATTGTATTTTTCCACAGAATTTTCCCCCACTGGGTTAAAGACTTTTTTTTAGCCTATTGAATATTAAATTGAAATTGAAATGTTAGTTTTGTTTACCATAAAACTGTTAAGAAGGTTTGAAGAACTGCTTCAAGGTTCTATTAAGCATAACAGCATAACATGCTGCTTTTCACTAGTCATATCATTCACTAGTCATTTTGTCACCTGCCACCCTGTTGTAGAGCTGATAGCATAAGTTTAGAATTGTAGCATACATTTTCCAACTGAACTAAATAAATTTAATTTATGCTCAGTTGCAGAATCACATTACTCTGTGCTTCTCACATTATTATGTTTATAAAGATGAATGAAAGCAGTGTAGTAGTAGTTAATCTGGTTAATCTCTGTGTGTCTTAAGTGGCCATGTGTCAAGCAAGAAAAATACATTTTATGTAAATTCTGAATATAGCCTATTATTGCACGGCCTCAGACTTAGGCCCTAGCCTGGCCCTAACCTGAGATGCTTAGGCCCTAGCCTGAAATCGTTCAGATTTTATGTGTTAGGGGCATGTCGTGACCGCCCACATGTGGAAAATTAAATTTCGAGTAGTTTATCCGTTTTCTCCCCGTGAACCAAAAAACCAGCCTAAATCTTGTTTTTTCGTTTTTTTTTTTTTTTTTTTTACAAATTGAAAAACAAATGATCACAATGTACACGGACCTTGCTGCTACATACGGTACCTTTTTGATTCAGAAGTGTATACAATTAAATCCACATTTTCATAATACATTTTTGGTGTTCCAATCAAATAATGAAACAAGAAGGATTTTTATTTTTTCTAGTACATTAATCATACTGGAAATCGAGTGCTGCAGGAACTATGTAGTTTTTGTAGGGCAAAGCCCAGAAAGGTGTATTTTTAGCTGTGTATAGTGTATAGGTGTATTATTATTATGATAATTATTTAATCGCTCTTTTGTACTGTAAGTCAAGCATTGCATTGAGGGATATTGGATTCCACCCAGCTCACTCAGGTTGTATGTTAAATCTTTTTGCAAACGTAGAAATTTATCTTTTATCCATACAGAAAATTCACAGTTTATGTACTATTTACTGCAGAGAAGCTAGTATGTTGCTCCAAAGATAGCCACAGTTTTGCGCATGGACTGATGGCAACACAAACTCATGACAGCTGAGCAAAAAACGCAGCTACACTCACACAGCAATTCAGTTCACACACGCTACAAAACCAGGCATATGAACAAAGGACATATTCTTATGAAATAATGAAAAATAAACAACATGCAATTTAAAAAATAAGAATTCATGCATGTTACTTAAATCAACATTTTGCCAATATTGGCTATTTGTTTTACTTTGCCTTGACAAAATTACTTATTGTACTGAAAGACAGATCTGCATATCTTTTCAAGGCGATGCAGTGCATAAAAACTGTTCATTTGCATAAACAAACTGATTTTTATTTGGTAATTTTTACCAGGAACCACTTTTGTAACAAGAATCACAATGTGAGATGCTGGCAAGCGAAGAGGGAGGGCGTATTGGTAAATATGTTCGTAAGTAAACGTTACCACGTCGCCTGGTCACCAGGTAGAGAACTGCTTCACAGCAGGATGACAGCTGCCACGCACAGAGACGCAGACAATTAGGCAAGCAGAAAACAGGAACTCCAAAAGCCCTTTGTCTGCATAGTAAACAATCCAACCGCTCAAGCGCTCCATTCAGAACTACTACAGAACATAAATGAAAGAGCAGCGCCACTGCAGGCCATGCTGGGAAGGACACGTGTTCAATGAATGATATTTCCCACCTACACACTGGAGTTTATGGTGTGTCTGTTGATGATGCTGCACATGGACAAAGTGGTGATTTGCGGAAACTCTTTCATGTGCTGCGGTGGTCTCTGGCACAGACGTTTGTTGACTATTAAGAAGGCAGGCGGATCCAGCTGTGCTTTCGGAAATCCAATTAATTTCATTTCCACTTGATTTCAAACTTATACCATTCATTTCATCCTCTTCAAGACACATTACCATCGACAAAAGCCCAATGACTTTCTTAAGTGTAGTCGGTCTCAAACTTCACAATCCATAATTTGGCCAGATTGCTTTCATAGCTACTTTAGCTAATGAGCCAAAAGTTTAAGTATCCAATCATTGAAGTGTTAGAACTACTCGGAAGGATGAAAATATAGGATTATCAGAGGTCTCAGGTAGGGATCGTGTAATTGAGAAGAACCTCTTTGGTGCAGAGTACAGCTGCCAACTGCTGGCTCTAAAGGGCCATCCGGAGATCAGGTTTTGACCTCAAACACTGAATCCGTGCCCTGGTTTGTCAAAGCAATGGAAAGTGGGCAGCCCATGTATGTAGTCAATAAAGCTAGCTGTCCAAGGTAGCAGAACGGTTGTACATGAATGTCCGTGTTCACATATGTGCTGCAGGTGTTCATGTTGCAAGGACGCTTGTTCGCCACTCTCAGGTCTTTATTTGCTTTTGTGGGTAGTGTATGTCGGTCTCCAGTGGGCAGTTTTTTGTGTATTTATGGATAGGCATGGCTAAGGCCACTCATGGTGAAAACGTTTGCCATTCTTTTTCCTCTCTTTCTGCAGGTGCTCCAGTTCCGCCTCATACACCATCTCCTGCATCAGGTATTTCTCCCTGCGCATCCGATCACACAGGTCTTTGGGCATGTCTGGAATCATGTGGGCTATGAAGGTCTTAATGCCAAACACCAGGTGCTATGGAGAATATAACAGACAATGAAAAACATCACAAACATGAAATAATCTGAGGTAGTACTGAGACAAAATTAGCCTTGTGTGAAGGAAGACCAGTGCTACCTAGAATAAGTCTATTTACCAAAATCAAAAGTCTGGCTCCGGTAATTTGATACATTGCACTGGAATTACCAGTTCCTCTCTGCCCATTCCAAACATAGCTTGAATAGACAATAGCAGGCATGGGAGTCAGGCAAGTTAACAATAACAGTCTTCCATCAGTGGCTAATGCATCTTCACAGGCCAGGAGAGTGAGGTTTTCCTGTAGTTATCAAATAACCTGTAGTTAGACTGTTACACTCACTCTGCTAACCTCACCCTCATCTGGGTCATGGCACCACTGTACCACTCCAAGCAGAGGGTGAACAGCAATTAAAGTCAGGCATCCTAAACTCTAATTCACAATCCTTGCACCTGACAATTCTTATCTTCTTATCTGACAGTGGCCATGATCTAACCACAATATCAGAGAGAAATGATAATCATGCTTCACAAGAAAAATGGTGTCCAGTCCATCTCCTGGAGGGCCACTATCCAGCAGGGGTAACCTAAATTCTAATTACATACACCTGACCTAACTAATCAGGATTATTAAAAACTTCTAGGCAGAAGTGTTTTTGCAGGTTGGAGCTAAACTCTGCAGGCCTTAAAGAAGCAGTACTGGACACTCCAGACCCAACCCCGTCCATGACTCTAAAATCTAAATAGTTAATAGGAAGGTTTTTCTAGATTCTAGAACATGGATCTTCAAACCTGATCCTGGATGGCCAGTGTCCTGCAGAGTTTAGTTCCAACCTTCCAAAGCACACCTGCCTAAACATTTCTAGCATGTCTAGTAAGACCTTGATTATCTTGTTCAGGTGTTTAATTAGGGTTGGAGTTAAACTCTTTAGGACACCGTCCCTCCAGGAGTGAATTTGGACTAGAAGATTTATCAAAGGCAATGTTAAAATCATGAATAGCTTGTAGTTTTGCATGCGTAAATTAAAAAAAGCCAACAATTTAGGGTGAGCCGCGTCCAGAAGACGCTATAGGGAACACCTCCAGCGTGACGGCTCTGAACAGTGTGTAGAATCAAACCAATGAAATGGATAGACATCATAGGCGGGTGACATCTCCGGCCAGGAAGCTTAAAGCACATGGAGTGATACCGGCATTCAACTCTTTGTAATTCAGCAAAGCGTACTCTGTGTGTGTGTGTGTGTGCAAACATTTCAGCGTCTCAGCGAAAGCATAAAAGAAAAAAAGTATGTCCAAATCAGTAGCGAAGAGTGAAAGGGGCGACAGCGAGTCTCAGTATAGACCGTGTGCTTTCCCCTGCAAAAGATTTATTTCCCCAGGGATTTAACCCGATTTATGCGCCGCTTGCTTGGGAGCCGAGCGAGCTGCCTGCCCGCACTGTGATAGTTTCCCAGTGCGCGTGATTCGTTCCCGTAAGGCTCTCTTTGAGAAGGGAGCCTTCGCTGCGATTCCTCGAGGTGCTGGAGTTCAGAAAGCGCCTGTGGGGATTGCAGCGGGACCTTGTACAAACAGAAGAGTCGGAGACAAGCGAGTCCCTCTCTCCACTCTCATCACCGAGGTCCGGCGCTGCCCATAAAAGTGAGGAAGCCCGCACTGTGGCTCCTTCCCAAGCTCAGGGCAGTGCGGGGCTGTTGCTCTCTTCATCTGCGGATGAGGAGATGTACAGCCCCAAGGAGGCAGTTAGCTTCTTCATCGCCCCATTATGAGGAGCTTGTGGAGGTGGTGACTCGTGCCAATGCCAAATTAAAAATCGAATGGCTGGACGAGGTTAAAGCAGCAAGCTGGATTAGTGCTTCCTGCGATCTCGGCCACCACGTCCTAAACGGAGCCTTCCGTTTTTCTCCGTTCTCCATGCCGAGGTAGTGAGATAGTGGGAAAGACCGCATTCTGCTCGTCTTTTTGTCCTGTCCTCTGACTTTTACAGGGACGTTACGGGCATAAGAGAGCATGGATACAGGACGATGCCGCAGAGCGAACAGACACTTGCGGGCTACCTGTCCACCACCTCGGCATCATCCTTGAAGGCTCTGTCCCTTCCCACCAGACCGTTACAAACAGTCCTGGTTGGGAAGGGGTACTCAGCGGCAGGTCAGGCTGCTGCATGTCTGCATACAACTGCAGTATTGCAGGCATGCCAGGCTGATCTGCTCAGGGAGTTGGATGAGAGCGAGAGGGTAAATATTAGAGAGCTTCGGAGGGCTGCTGATTTGTTTCTGCGTGCTGCCAAAGAGATCGCTAGGGCTATTGGCCGGTCTATGGGAGCGACCCAGGCCGAGTGCAAGCTCCTCATACCGCGAGACGCAGAGCGTTGCCGACTGGCTCCTCCAAGTAGAAAGTGGAGGGGTTGGCGACGTTCTGTCGAGGACTCCTCTAAGCCGAAGCAGGATCGCTTCAGGTGAAGAGGAGCTCTCGTAAGAAGCCCTGAGGCTCTTGCTCTAGGGCTTCAGAGGGCAGCCCCCAGTGAAGACAACAGGTTATACTGCATTACACGGTTCCTGTCAGTCTTCAGTGCCCTCAGGGGACTTACTGTCTTAATGCTTACTGTCAAGCAGGTCGTGTCACAAATCAAGTCCAGGGACTGGTTTGTCACGATAGATCTAAAAGACGCATACTTTCATGTGTCCATCCATCCTTCTCACAGGAGATATCTGAGGTTTGCTTTCGGGGGCAAAGCTTTCCAATATCGAGTTCTCCCCTTCGGTCTGTCCCTGTCACCCCATATGTTTACGAAGTGTGTGGATGCGGCCCTAGCACCTCTGAGGTTACAGGGCATTCGCATCCTCAATTATATAGACGACTGGCTAATTTTAGCACAGTCAGCGGAGCAGGTGAGAACACATCGAGATGTAGTTCTTGCCCCTATGCAACATCTCGGGCTGAGACTGAACCCCAAGAAAAGTGTTCTTTCTCCCGTACAGAGAACCACATATCTTGGCGTGGTTTGGGATTCGACCGCGATGCAGGCTCACATGACACCTGCGCGTATCATGTCGACCCGTATTGCAGTCTCAAGAGTGAGAGAGGGCCGGTCACTCACTGTCAAGCAGTTTCAGAACATGATGAGAACATGAGTCTCATCGCAGCTGTGTCCAACATCATACGTCTTGGCCTGCTGCACATGAGACCCCTACAGTGGTGGCTTCGGGACAGGGTCGTTTCCTTCACATGATCAAGGTATCACGCCGAGTTGTACAAGCCTTAGACATGTGGGGGGACCCCGAGTTCCTACGTCAGGGAATCCGTGTTGGGAGCTCCGTGTCGCAGTGTCACGCTAGCGACGGATGCATCCCTCACTGGTTGGGGAGTGGTCATGAGCGGCCGTTCGGCCCGCGGTTTGTGGACTGGTCGTCATCTTATGTGGCACATCAACTGCCTGGAGATGCTGGCCGTGTTTCGGGCTCTGAAACACTTCTTAATAGACCTGACGGACCAGCATGTGTTAGTTTGCACCGACAACACATCAGTAGTGTCTTATATCAACCACCAGGGGGGGCTGAGATCACGGCTGTTGTACAAACTAGCGCGCTATATCCTTTTGTGGGCCCAAGACAAACTCCTCTCACTCAGAGCATTTTATCTACCCGGGAGGTTGAATGTAGAAGCAGATTTTCTGTCAAGTACTCTCTCTAGTTCATTCAGCTCCACTGGGGCTGGATGCAATGGTAGAGACATGGCCGAGGCTTCGTCTATACGCTTTTGCCCCGATCGTTCTGCTTCCAGGAGTTCTGGAGAGAGTGTCCCGGGACGCGGTCAGTCACTTACTTGTAGCGCCGTTCTGGCCAGGCCGGGTATGGTTCTCGGATCTGACGTCCCTTCTAGACGGCTCCCCGTGGGAGATTCTGCTCAGGAGGGACCTCCTCTCGCAGGCAGGAGGGGCCACAGTGTACCCTCGCCCGGAGTTGTGGCGAGTGAGAGTGGGGCAGCTCATAGCCTTGTAAGGTCCAGCCTACATTTGTCGGCTGGATGTTGCGTGTCTCGCTTCCAGCGCTTCTGGGGAAAAGGTTTTAGTGCTTTCGGGTTTTTAACTTTTGATTCCACTTTTACTTTAGTTTTTACCTCGTTTTAATCTGACTCCAATTTTTAAGTCATTTATCTGATATTAAATTTATGTATTGTAGTTATCTTAATTTAGATACTTGATCATTTTTAGATCTACTTTACTTTCCGTTCCCCGTTCCGTGTGGGACATAAAGCTATCTGAGTCTACGTCGGCCGAAATGCAGTACCATAAAAACACAAACCCGCCAGACTGATAAATTGCTCAGAGATTGGAGGGAACCCGTATCGTTTTAGTATACTTGGTCCTTGTCTTACCCAATTTGTCAATTTCAGTGATATCAGAAATCAAGAGGTCTCCAGATAAGTCGGGCTCTGCTCTGCTTACTGTGCCCCTAGTTTGCATATCCCTGGCCGGGAGATTTATGCGCGCTAAAGCCTTCCGCACACTCTACTAATGAAAGGATTTCGTCAGTCTAGAATGAATCACGAAATAATTTATTCGTCAAGTAAATTTGTTTCAAACCAACTAACCAATTAAACAACATGAATTCAATTTCAATTTAACAGAATGCTTCATATAGGCAAATCAAGAAACTATGTTACGGCAAATACATAATTAGACAAAGTGTTTTCAATTCAGTTTCAATTTAAAAGAATGCATACCCAAGCCAATTACATAATTTAAGAAAAGAGAATTACCTTCAGTTCCAGTTTAACAGAATGCATAACTTTGATACATTAAGAAATTATGTCAAGCCAATTACATAATTAAATAATGAGAACTCAATTTTACCGAAAAAGGAATTGCATACCTGACTGAAAAACACGCTGCCATGAAGGAGAGACTTGGAAGTTTTAGTTCCAGAGATACTCCCAGTGGCAAGGTGGAGGCGTCTGATTACAGACAATCCTAGTGAACTGTTTTGCTCTTTCAATTTATATACATCTTAAAACCGACACACCCACACAAGCTTGTAAGCACAAAAAGAACATTTGCTGGTCAGATTTTTCCGTAACCTCTGCACCTGTGGGAGAGATTACCATCTGTTGCTCTGGGGGGAGGTCACAGTTCTTTATCTGTGACCAATTTTGTGAATAGTTTAAATCTTTTTAACAATATAAATGACGTCTGAGAACTTTAAACCTTTGTATGACTCATCTTTAGACCTTTAAATTGACATAAAATATGACAGTGTAAGACCAGTATCTTCACAAAATCCAGGGATCCTCTGGTAATACGTTTCCTTCGAGGTGCATTGAGGTTAAGGCCTCCGGCACGCTCTAGAATCCTGTCATGGGATCTGAATGTGGTTTTACAGGCCCTCTGTAGGCCGCCCTTTGAGCCTATCGAGGAAATCTTGGATCGCTTGCTCACTATCAAAACTGCGTTTTTGCTTGCTTTATGCTCTCTGAAGAGAGTGGGGGACCTTCAAGCACTCTCGGTGGCTCCTTCCCACCTCGAGTTCACCCCGGGCATGACCAAGGCATTTCTATACCCTCGAGCGGGATATAGCCCCAAGGTCCCTACACTTACACCACAGCCACTAGTGCTGCAGGCTTTTAACCCGCCTCCCTTCAGGGAGCCCGGGCAACAGGAGTGGAACTGCATGTGTCCAGTGCAAGTCCACAGGACTGCACTGTGGCAGAGAACCGAACAGCTCTTGGTCTGTTTTGGTCCACCTAAGAAAGGTTTTCCAGCGACCAAACAGACCCTAAGCAGATGGATAGTGGATGCGATTAACCTATCTTACGAGTCCTCTGGCCTCCCACCCTTGTTGGGAGTCAGAGCTCATTCGACTCGTGGGATTGCGGCTTCCAAGGCCCTTATTTCGGGAGTCCCCTTGGAGGAGATCTCTGCAGCGGCGGGGTGGTCCACCCCTCACACTTTCGTTCGGTTCTATGGTCTAGACCTGCGAGCTACTCCTGGTGCTGCTGTGCTTGGTGGGCACACACACTGGGCAGGTTTTTGAAAGTGCGGGGAAGTGGACATCTCGTTCCCCATAGCGTCTTCTGGACGCGGCTCGAGTTCCTGAAGAGGAACGTCTCAGGTTACGACTGTAACCCTAGTTCCTCAAAGGAACGAGACGCCACGTCGAGCCGACCACACTTTCTGCATCCCTGCCGACGTTTTGCTTCAGGAAAAAGAGCTGAATGCCGGTATCACTCCATGTGCTTTAAGCTTCCTGGCCGGTGACATCACCCGCCTATGACGTCTATCCATTTCATTGGTTTGATTCTACACACTTTTCAGAGCTGTCACGCTGAAGGCATTCCCCATAACGTCTTCTGGACGCGGCGTCTCGTTCCTTCGAGGAACTAGGGTTATAGTCGTAACCTGAGACGTTCCTTCACCCTTATTCAACGAAGCCCCACTTTAATTCCATGATGGCTCTATCTGAATTAGCTCCAGTATCAACTCTAAATAGGGTTTTACGTTATTCCTTGTCAGCCTTGTCAGAATTAGCCCCAGAATTGGCTCTAAAATGGGGTTGTCCAGAAGTTACCTGTTCATTTTGTCTGAATTATCTCAAATATGGACTTATGTAGGATCCTACATGAAACCTTTGGACAAATACATTTAGAGCCCATACCTGAATTCCATTTTTTTGCTTACACTGGCTCCCATTAAATGTTGACTGAGATATGTAATGTTGTGTAAAGCATTCATTCAATAATATAGTTACATTTTTAAGTAGCACTGACCTCAAACACAATGATGAAGGCTAATCTGGCAGCCAAAACATGCCAGAACTGCAAGGTGAAATCATAGGGTTCAGAACTCCATGGAGGTGCTCTGTAATCCCGATACCTGTAGAGGGGAATAAGACAAATTTACCTCGAGAAAAGACAAAACATAATTAAAGAACAAGTGTATGAAAACATAAAGCAGTAGTATGAGTATTGCCATACCTGCAGTATCGTGGATGATAACTCCCATTTTTAAATTCACCCATATCAAAAACAGACAGGCTGTTGTTCAAGTATCCTCTTAGACATCTGTGTGAAGACAAACACAACGCAAATACACAGCATTAGCAACACAGAGATTCACTACATACAGTCAGTACAATTTGACTAATTTTGAAAATGATTTTCAAAATAGTTTCCCAGAAATGCTCTGGCAGCCACCCACCTCCAACAGAGGTGCTAACTCAATAAATCTGCTCAGCTTTACAGTGCACATGCATTTGGTGTGTTTGGCCCAGTAATTGATTCATGCAGCTATTTTGAAATCTTACTTCTCATGCCGGTAACCCTTGTCCACACAGGGCCCATATTTGAAAGCATAGACAAAGCGAGGGATATAATCTGAAGTGATGGCAATGACAAAGGCATTTGTTATGACAGCCACGACTCCAATTCCCTCCAGGATACCATGCCAGATACCTAAAAAAAAAAAAAAAAAATCTATCAAACCAAAATGTATTGGAATTTACCAGAACAGATAACACAAATCTATAAAGGAATCTGCTACATTAAGAATTTATTTATTGTGAATATTCATGCTAACAATCTATATTTACAACAGACCGAATGAAGTAATCACAACAAACAGCTTGCATTTAAATTGGAATAAACTGACACCAGGCTAATTGAGGTGAAAAGGACTAACCGATGTCAGTAGCGCGAGCGGGCATCGGTCTTCTCCACTGTGTGACAAACTTGTAGGCGTCCAATCGGATCTCGATGATGTTGTTGAGCAGAGCAAGCAGGGGAGCCAGAGGAAATGCCGCCACAAAGATAGTAGTGAAACCAAACTGTAGAACTGTACAGAAAAAACATGCAAAACTTGTAGGCCGTCAAGATTACAAGCAAGCACTGACACAAACGCTTGCACAATGCATTAAACACATGCAGCACTGATACTGAAACATGTTTTTGTGTTTGCGGTGGTAACACTTCCCAGTACTCAAGGGCAAAGCAGTTATCTTAAACTATCAGTTACATTTATTTAGATGTGTCATTATTCCGGCAGCTATTATTATCATGGTTTAACTCACTTAAACTAGGTGACTAACTACTTCTTTACCATGATAAAAAATGACACACTAAACAAGCTAGAGCAGGACTCACCCATCTCCAGATACTCGTCCACCAGGCCGTGTGCATTCATGGGCTGCAGGTTCCAGTCTCTATCCCACTGCGGCAGCTCTTCTTTACTCTTATTCTGTTCTCCTGCTCGTTTCATCTTACGCCGGGACCACCAGTTCTGCAGCAGTCTGAGAAAGAAACAAAAGGGGGAAAAAGAGTTATGAAGAGTGACAGTTATGGCCAAATAATCAATAATCAAGTACCTAAGAAGTATATGCTTTATTATCTTAGTCAGCATAAGCATGCTTCTTTAAAGTACAACAAAAGGTTATTAAAAAAGATATTTAAAAAGTAAATTAGCCCCAATATAAAGCTTTTGGTCACACTTTATATCAGGTGGCCTTAACTACTATGTACTTATAATCATTTGATACAAAGCACTTACTGATTTTAAATTATAATTATATAAAAAAATACCTACATGTAATTACATCTGTAATTACATTTATAATTACACTCTTGGCCCATCCCTTACACCTTAACCCACTCTTAAATCTACCCTTACCACCAAACCTGTCCCTAACCTTACCCGTATCCACCTCACATTGCAAAGATTATACATGCATATATATGCAGATAATATACATTATTTAAAAAAGTAATATACATAATACCTTTTTACTTTTTAAAATGAATGTGATAATATCCGCAGCTCTAATTTGCTCGGGATACCATCCACTCATCAATAAATGTATTTTAAATGCATTTTTATTTGGTGTTGTTAAGTGTTAGGAAACAGTCACACAACTAATGTTTAAGTACCATTATATATCACTTTTAAGAGTTTTTAATTTTTAAGTTTCACTGCAACTGCACTATCAATACAACTAAGTGCAATTTTACAAGGGGAGGGTTTTTCCACGAAAAAGACAGAATTAGCGTTCAGCGCGAAATAATAATAACAGAGTTGCAATTTTTCTATGAACACTGGAAAATGCACAGTAATGTTAACCCAAACTAACATCCCTCCTCGTGGTTTGCTGATAGTCTGTTAAGCACGCTCTGTTGTCAAGGCTCTTTCTGATGAGGCATACATTTCTCTCTGTACTGCAGGGTTGGCAAAATCAGTCAGCTGTGAACACAGTGGACTGGAACTAAGGACAAACTCTCTCTTTTGAATGTTCAGTGCAGCAAACACCTCCTGTTCGGGCTAATAATTGAGTAACACAGAACTCTGTGTTCAAACAGTCGGTAAAAAAGCCAAATCTTTTGAAATAAAATATATGAAACATACAAAGAAAAGCGAGAAAAGTGACGTGAAGAAATCTCTAGGACTACTAGGGGTTAAGAAAGAACAAACAAAATCAAAATGCCATTGACTTTGATTTCATCTGAGAGGAAAATTACAAAACATTTAGGCTATTAGCAAACTGAAAATATGAACATACAAAAGCATTCTCTCAGACATTGCAATAGTTTAATAATGTCATCTGTGTGTTTTAGGATTGCTAGGGGGCCCCGGTCATCAAGTTCCATGGCCTCTCCAGGTCTGATACTCACGGGTAGCCCAGCTCCATGAAGTTATTCCAGATCTGTTTCAACACCATAATCACTCCCATCTGCAGGCACAAGTCAATCAGGCAACCACTGGGATGACACTAAAAAAAAAACAACAACAACAACAACAACAAAAAACATTTATTTTGGTTGCCCTTGTGAAAAAGTACACTTTAGCAAATTTTATGGAACAATTATGGAAATAATTGACTTAGGTGTAAGCTGACTAGAATGTCCTTAGACACTTAATTACAATTAAATGAAAATGTAATGTTACAGTTCAATGTTACAGTCCTGTTCCCCATGCATAATATGCACTATTTTAATGTGCTTGTATTAATATATAAATAATAAATATACACAATACACACACACACACACATAAATTATGTTAACAAAAACTTTTATTTTGGATGCAATTAATCACAATTATTCATTTGGCAGGACTAAAATTTAAAATATATTTATAATAATTATATTTGGTTACCCTTTATTTTACGGTCTCCTTGATACAGTGTAGTTGTACATCAAAGTACAGAGTAATATTAATTAACTGCATGTACTTACTACACAGTTAGGGTTACCTGCATATAATTATGCATAACTGATTATTGGTTATTAATTTAGTAAGTACATGTAACGTGTGTAACAAGGACACCTTAAAATAACAACATGTCCTCCAACAAATACGCCCGTGAATACGCGGTGAAATACATGAATACGATGAAATAGTGTATACTACAATTGCGCCCCTATCGGCCCCAATTGATTCAGGGTTGGTGTAGCTCAGTTTGTAGAGAGATGCTTTATACGATGAGAAGTGATCGTGCAATCATGGGTTAGAACCCAGAGAACAAATTTTAACGCCCACTAGAGGACGCTTACCTTTAAAACGTAAATATAGGTCGTAATAAGGTACTTGCAGAAACGACCCATACGGGCGTATTCTACGACAACTTGCTTGGTAACAAATAATTTATAGAATAGTGATCTAAAATTTACTTTTAACAAAAACTTTTTTTTTTTTTATGTAAGTGAACTCTTTCTTTAATTACACTTAAGTGGTCTTTTGTTTCATCAAAATAACTGCAATAAGTGCAGTTTTTAAGATTAAGATTTCTAAGTTTTGCAATTGAATACAACTAAGCACATTTGCTTTTCACAAGGGTGGTTTTGAGCTAAAATAATACACTAGTGTTATGAGCAACCATTGTTGTTATGTTGAGGCAATTACAGTATAAGAGAGTCTGCACTCAATAAAGACGTTTTTATTGAAATCACATGGCAGTTGCATAACTGAGGCCGATATTTGATAGGGGAATGTTGATCATGCCGAAAGGCAATAATAACCAAGTGTGAGAAAACTCATTACCGCCTCATCTCACTTACCTCCTCCATCCTCCACCGGTTAAACAGCTTATTATAGTCACCCGGCCTGCCAGCAAACCTGCAGAATACACATACATCACAATAACACGTGTGAAATTAGCTCTGAAATTAAATTAGCCATGCTATTGAGGGGGAGGCGGTTGTGTGCTAGCATGTGTGCTAGGGTTATGAAGTTCTTGTAAGAGTTGATGAACAGATCTCAAGTGGAAGAGTCTGGGTGAATTAAAGCAGCAAAAACAAGTAAACCAAGCGCTGAACTGTACATCGACTGAATGGAGAGTTGCTTACCTTCCTAAAAAGAAAGCGATGTAGAAGGTGGAGCTGTTGAGATTGACGAACTGGAAGAGGAACATCTTGAGGGCAAAGCTGTTTTCCCATTCTGACTCTGTCCGAGGATGTTCTAGATCACAAGTGAGCTGTGTTTTAGCCATTTGCTGCATGTTACAGGCACGAGGAACGTTTCTGTTACACTCAGTCTATAGTATCCTTGTCTGAATCAATACATACCCAGGTTCGTAAGTAGGTAGGCCACTTTCTCATAGACCTGAGGGGTAAATGACAATCAACTCAGTGCCATTACAGAAAAGAATGAAAAATAAGTAAATAAATAATTGCCATAAATGTACACGCTGTAAAATCCAATAGTCTACCTTACTTATATATTCTTAGTTACCTGTACTTAGTTGTTATACTTACTAGGATTCATTAAGTACCAGTTACACTGTAAAATCTAATAAGTTGAGCTTACTTGAAAAAATCATGCAAACCAATTGCCTTGAAAAAACTAAGTAAAGTGAAATAGAAGGAGTATGTTGTACTGACAAATGCTTAGTTAGTGTAGTTTCCCACTAAACATTGGACGTCGGATAGACGTGCAGATCATGTCTATATTGCGTGGGTCAGTCCAGGACCATTTTTGTACGTCTACTGTATATGACGTGCAAATCTGGTACGGCATCTCAACGTCCAACTACGACCTCACTTGGACGTAGATACGCAGTTCAAAGTTTTAGAGAAATTAAAAAAGAAAAAAAGAAAAAAAAAAACATCATCAACTGATGAGTTTTGCTATTGGCTTGTCTGGCTGTTAGAATTTAAATGCATCAGCCAAAACAACATTTAATTCTTCCAATGTAAGGGTCAAGAGCCCAACTAAAGCACACACTGACCACTGGAACGGTGATACATGAAAAAAGCTTTTTTTCTCAAAAATTTTGGACTGCATATCTACATCCAAGTGAGGTCGTAGTTGGACATCGAGATACAGTACCGGATTTGCACGTCGTATAGACGTATAGATATGGTCCCTATATTGCCTTTTTTAAAGGCAATCGGTTTACATGATTTTTTAAAGTAATCTCAACTAATTAGATTTAACAGTGCATGTTGTGCCATAAATAATACATTTACTACATGGTTTATAATAAATTAAATATAGGAACTTTGTTAATATAACATACATTCCGATTCAAAAGTTTGAAATATATATATTTTTTTTATATTTAGTTTCATTCAATAAGTAAGCATTCATTAAGAGGAACAATATACAAATGATTATGTTACAAATCATTTCTATTTATTTCTGTTCATCAAAGCATTGTATAAAAATTTGTATACTGTATATGTATATTGTAAAAAATATGAAGCAGGTCAACTGTAAATATATATATGTGTATATATATATATATATATATATATATATATATATATATATATACTGTATGTAGCAGTAAATCAGTGTATTAGAATTTTATGTATTAGATTTTCTTCGTCTTTGATCATCACAGTCATACATTTTACAATATCAATATAGAAAACTTGTAAATTGTAATAGAATGTCTTAATATATCAATAATTGCTGGATTTTGTCAAATAAATGCCACTTTAGTGAGCATCTTCTTTTAAAAACTGTAATTAAAAAAAATTTAATTACTAAGCTCAAACTTTTGAGAGTTAATGTAAGTTAATGTTGTTATCATTAGAGAAAGTGGCATTTTCCTCTCTTGTCTTTAGGAAAATACAATTGTCACATTGGTGCCACACAAAAAAGGAAATTATATTGTAACCGCTCAGAAATTCAATCTTTTATTTTATTGACTTTCTGTTGAACAGAGGCAGACAAAATGCTGTAATAAAATTTGTGTTCGCTGGCAATCTCCTTAAGTTTTATGCCTGGGAGTGACAGTATGTGATGGTAGTCAGTCGTTTTAATGTTTTCATTTTGAGGCTCTGGCTTTTCAGAATAACCAGAGTAACATATGAGATGTTTTGAAATAAGAAAAGTAGTACATATTTTAATTTATTTATTTTTCGATTGGCTGGTGCTAAGTCATAAAAACACATTGGATCTAATGGATCAACAAATTTAACTGACTGAATGGGAAAGTATTTTATGATATTATTTATTTTATTCCCTATATCCTATATCAGTTTGTAATTTCACAATTTATTTAGTAATAACGGTTTTATTGCCTTAAATGATATTTTTTGTTTATAACTGATTGTATTGTATAAGTCTTGTGCCAAAGCCCTTCAAAAAAAAAAAAAATGTTTTTGTCTTATTGTGTGAAACTTGAGGGCAACATTTTTTTTTTTTTCATTTTTGTTCCGGGGACCTTTATTGTGTCTCTGCTGGAGTGAAGAAGAGTCCTTCGGGACTAGAGGAAAGACTCTCACCACATTCAGAGACATGATGATCATGAAGTTGATGCAGACTCCAGTGCCTGAGGTGGCGAACTGCCAGTTCTTCTTCACAAACTCCCATCGGAAGGAAGCAAACTTCTCCATGGCAATGAGCCGGAACACCACCACGGCAAACACGGCTGTCAGGACCAGAGAGATCTGGAGGAGAGATGACAAGATGTGAACATACCCAAATATCATAAATAGATGGGTACATATTGGAATCTTGCAGAAGTTTCCCTTTACGAAGTTAGGCACAGTATTTATATGCATCGCCTTTTAATTCAAGGCCACCAGAGGGAGACAGTTATTTACGGTATAGTGCAGCTTTATGATCTAATAATGTAATTAATAAAAATAACATTTAAACAAACAGGGTTTGTAACTGACAGGAGTCATGAACACTTCTTGTTTTTTATGACATTCAGTTGTGACATCTGCACTCTTTTGCATGTGTGGATGAAACACCAGCATGCAATATGTAATATATGCTCTATACAAATGCATCTTAAGGGCATAATTTTGTCAGATGTGATCAAAAATCTGCAATTCTTGTTCATGCCTGTGCAGTGTAATTACTGTACACGGAAGAGAACTAAATAATTTGAATTATTCTGGTTAAACTTTATTTTAAGGTGTCGTTGTTACAGTGTAGTTATACATTTATTACCATTAACATTAATTAACTACATGTACTAACTATACGGTTAGGGTTTGGCATAATTTATTGTTATTATAACAGTAAGTACATGTAACAAAGACACCTTAAAATAAAGTGTTACCCCAAAAACATGTGGCCTGTTACGAAATAATTGTTGCACTTCATTTTAAGTTTGTCATTGTTAGAGTGTAATTAAGTTCTGAGTAACATTAATTAATTAATAACTTGTACTTGCAATATGTTAAGGGTTAGGATTAGGGTTTGTTTTAGTGGTGGCAGCATGCAATACATTTATAGCAATGACAGCATATTATGAGCAATTTACCACAATATAGTAAGTTAAAATGTTTTCAGTTATACATATTTCTATAACGGCATCTTAAAATAAGCCAGTGTTTGTGAAATTGTTAAGAAACAAAAGTAAACACAATTGGAAGTGAAAGCAGAATAGTTAAATTCCATTCAATTCTCATCCCAGGTTTCATGGTGAGGTGTTAATACTTTTGATCTGCTTTAGGCCAAATTTAAGCACAGAACCCTACCATAAAGAATATTCCCGAAACAGACACCATGAGTCGGCTGAGTTTGTCTGTGAAGGGCTGGAAGGGCTCTGGTTTCCCAGAGATGGGGTTTACTCTCTCCTTCCGGGAGTATTTGGCTTCAAACTGGGGCCGGAGTTCCTCCTTTTTCAGAAAAGAAAACACATCATATTACTCCTGAAAGATTAGCTTGAAGATCTTTTCACAGATCTCATGACTGATTCTGATCACGCACAGATGTTAAACATCATCATCTGTTTGGGCATGATGATGTCAATCCAGAGGCTGTTTATTGTACATGATCTCAATGAGTTAACATGAGACACTTCAATGCATCTGCGTGAGATAAATTTATTAGTACATTCCACAATATGATAGTTAAAAATTAAAAAAATATATACAGCAGCAGTTCTCAAACTTTACAGGCCAACTGTTACATCTTTTAATATTTTAAACTAATATTCTTTCATTAATCAACCAGTTGTGTTTCCAAACCCTTATATCTTACCTTAACAGAGCAACAACAACAAACAAAAATAAAAAATACTAAAATGTTCATGCTGCTCTTTTCCATACAATGATTGGGAACTGTTCTAAAATAAACATAAAGCCCTCTAAAAAATATTATAAAAGCAAAATAAAACTTGGGTAAAGTTTTTACTGCACTGTATTAATGTCTACACTAAGCACTAGGAAGCTTTGTGAACCCCTTGAAAGTGTTGATAAACTTTACAATAAGATGTCATTTATTAACAATGTTATGGTAAAAAAATTAAATGGTTAATGGTAAATTCCTCTAAAATGTACAGGGGAAAAAAACGTAAACTGACATTCTGAGAATTCTCTGCATTGCATTTCAAATTTAGTTTTAATTCTGTGTTTTTTCTTCAATAATGACACTGAGCACCTTCTATTTAAGCTAAGCTGTTCATGATGGGCTTTGGTTCATCATGTGACTTCCTCATAACATAAGTAATGCTGTAGAAGTAATGTCCACTTTTAGTTCATGTTAACTAATGTCCTTAACTTATGTTAACCAAAAAAAAAAAAACGTTATTGTAAAGTGTTACCAGCATATTTAATAACTATTATATCAGCAATTAAATTGTAAACTGCTTTTGGAATAGTCATCTATTAATATCTAGTAGTGCGTTCACACCAGACATGAATGAAGCGTTAAGCGCGAGTGATTTACATGTTAAGACGTGATTAGACATCCTGAGGCACGTTTTGCTTCGAATGACATGAATCGTGCGAATTGAGCATTTCACGAATTCGCACTCCTTCATTCTAAGTGAGCAAATAAATAAGCAAATTTGGCGTGCTGTCCGGGGAGCGAGCC
>JAUMHG010000079.1:14172378-14182714 GCA_032359395.1 Enteromius anoplus | reverse complement strand
TCTGGGCGTCCCTGCTTAGACTGCTGCCCCCACGACCCGGTCCCGGATAAGCGGAAGAAAATGGATGGATGGATGGACTATCCTTTTAATAATTTTCCATCTCATTGACAGACACTGAGAATCTGTGCAGTTTGCAGAACGTAATCAGCTGGGTTATTCAGAAGCACTGATTTTTTTTTTTATCGTAGTATCACAGGAACTGATTTAGGAACTGAAAGGAATACTAAATGAATCAAAGTAAAACAAGGAAAGTTCTGTAAGGTTTCCTGTTAAAAAAGAGCAAAAACATCTGGGATCTGATTCCACATGCCCCTCGTTTCTACCACAGGACTGTGTGACCCACTTTCCCTTGAAAGCACAAGAGCTGCAAGGGAAGAAACAGAGTGAGAGGCCCAAAAAGAAAGACAATGTTTAATTTTTAAAGCCCAGTCGTCTTGCTGAAAGCTGTCTTCATATTTGAGCTCTCAGGATTTAGACTTAGATTTATCAAGGAGGAACAGTACGGTCCCCATCACAGTGTTCTAAAAATACACTAATATGAATTTTGTCAACACTCCCCAAAATAGTGGACTCTTTAAAAGAAAGCACCAGATTCAACGTTTCATTTAGTATTTATAAATAAATTGAGGTGCCCTGTATTTTACAAGCACGCTGTTTTATCGACTGACATCCATTAGACAAAAAATGTTAACAGAAATATTAATTGTAAGCTTTCTGCAGGTATTACCACTCTGTATGTACATACTTACTCCATCTCAACATACTTTACAGTAGTTAGTTTGTGAAAGAATGGGAGTATAAAAGACCTTGTGGGCTATCTCAGTGAGAGATTTCCCTTGAGGCAGTGAAAGAATAGCAGTTTAGAGAACTTATTCACCAGCTGCTCCAGGCCAGGGCCCTGTGACAGGAGATAAGAGATGGAGAATAGCATTGCAGCTCCTAACCCTCCTAACCCCAAAGCCCTCCTCTTCCACACACAGCCTGTTTGGGTGATACCAAAACATGTCAACTCTATTGAAAGGAAATGATCCCCTTGGCATATTTTACCACAAATAAAGATGTCACTGTCAGCTGCTTCAGAATTCCTGTTTCTGGTGTGAATGCAGCAGACAAACGGTCAGAGGGTGAAATTGGATCTTGAGGAACCACCATCAAAAAACGATGCATAGTTGTGGAAACAAACCAGCTAGTCACCACTGTTTACCGAACATGGTAGCATCTCTGTCGTTTGAACCACATGTTATTTAACTCATTAGAGATGTCGTTTTGCTTTTTTAATGTTTGATTAATCCACAGGTTCCCTCTTTCTTCGTACCACAGGGTCCATGGCATTTATGCAATATGTATACTCTTCAAAAAGGCACTTATTGAGGGGGCACAAAAACATATTGATTGAAAAGCATTTATATTAAGAATGGATGATATAGATTATACTGGATGTAAGATAGCTTATTGTGCCCAAGAGCTGTAGCCCCATTCATGTCAAGTTAGTTGACTGATGGTAAAAATGAAACCTGTGACCATAGTTGTCTAACGATGCATTTGGAAAATGCATCCAAGGCTAGTTCCTAGAACTGAATTATCAGAACTATGCATTGTGAATGACCGTAGTAACATTAGTCTAAAAATCACACAAACATGGAACTTCAGTCTCTCTTGGGAAAAGGAGCCATAGACCATGTATCCAGCCCAAAGAAGTTTGTAACATTGGTTGTTTATTTTTACATAAAAAGGTTGGAGGGATGCATCTAATTAATACATATTATTCAGATATACATTTTCAAGATCCTGACCCTCCAGTTCAGACCATCTGCCTCAAGTGAGGAGGACGATCTACCAACCTAGGCCAGAGATTTGGCGACCCTGGGTCTTGGCTCTTGAGGGGTACAAGCTCATAAACTTCCAATCAAGTTTTCTGAAACAATTTTGAGTTCCTTAGTCCAACAGGAGGTCTTGAAATCGTTGTGGTGTGAGCAGCCAAGTCAATTGTTTTATTGGTTAATTTCTGGAGTTCCTTGACCCCTTCTATGCTAAAGATCTTTGTGACTAAATTCCAGAATTCCAATTTACTTGTTTTTAGTTTAAAATGGTTAATTTAACATCAAATTAAGAATTTTATTGCAATCAGTAGCCTATAATTTCATTTTATGCCCAATTTAGCTACCTCAACTTTAACAGTGTTAATAGCCCGTGTCCTGCATGTTTTTTTTTAATAGCCATTTTCCAGCAGATAAAAATATAGCTGTGACTAATATGCTGCTTATTTAGATCCCACTCATGTGACCTACAGGTCTGCACCTAGAGGTCTACAGAACCAGCTGTAGAGTCTCCTGCTCACATTAACATCCTCTAAATTCACTCTAGGAAAGTGTTTTCTTTGGCCTCAGCACTTACTCACCTGTGATCGCCGCTAGCGATCCTACAACACTCTATTTTCCTCTTCCTCTTTGTGAAGTTTAAGCACTTCTGAAATATTCACATGTTTTGGCTGTAAGCAAGGTCTACTGCGACCTGATTGGATCGTTTGTTGTAAAGTGGGACAAAGCAGTGATTGATTACAGCTTCTCCTCTTGGGCTTTTGAGTCAATCTTATTATAGCAGACCACAGACTGCTACTTTCTTGTTTTGTCCTTGTCCGCTGAAGAAAGCCTCTTTTATAATTACTTAATTTGTTCTTTAAACCAAATGCTGAACTGTCTGTCTTTTTGCTGGTGAAAGAGCACTGATTAAATTGAAAAGATTTAGACTCACCCCATATTGCCATGAAGATAGCAAAGAAGACTGTGCCTCCATTATCAAAAAGATGGGTCACCTGGTGGACAGAAAAAGAGGCAATGCATTTAAGAAAGTATAATTAGAAAATAAGTTAAATCAGCATGAACTTATAAAAATGTGTACCTCAAATGCAATGTAAATCTTGTTTGTTTGGAATTTGTAGCAAATTGCAACTTCAAAACTGCAACCAGGATAAAATTAATAGCCCAAGATGTTCCCTTCCAAGGGAACTATACGTTGTATCACAATGTCATGACACATACATTATGGGAACTCCTCCAGCGTGACATAACATCATGATTCAGCATCTCGTTCTCTTTCGGGAAACCAGAATTATATTCATAACCGTTAAAGTTTTCTCCTGAGATCGAGTTGAACACCAGCTGTTGCTGCATTCAATGCCACCTGTGTATTCAGTTCCCTCCGATCCAGAGTCAACTACAAGGATACTGATAACCCTAGTCTCTAATACCAGTGTGCAATGTGGCTAAACAATTAACTGCAATCCCATACCACCCCAAACCTCCTCCTGTCCGGGTTACAGGACCACTGTTACCAGTGTTTCTTGACACTCTCAGAGCTGCTTAAAGGTGATACTAGACATGGGATTGGGGGCCACAAGCACAGTTGCTAAAAGCTGCTGCCTATAACTTAATTCCTAGCATGCCACTTCAGGAGTTTAGGCCTGAATATACTTCAAGCACAGTGGCGGCTACTGGTCTGTCAAATAGGGGAAGCTCATTTTCGGCCTACATCATAAAATTGTCTATTTATTTAAAAATAGATTCTGCCCTACGTTTCTTTTTAAGAAAATGGTCTGTGAACCTGTCGTACCAACTACATACAATTATGAATTAAAGCATGAACGATCTTAAAAAAAAAAAAATTAAACTCTGTAAAAGTGAAACAAGGAATGTGGTGTATAAATGTGTGAAATGTACAGTATGATGAAAATCAAGCAATTTCGCCAAGCAAATATAAAGAAATAGGTTGCAGCCATTTTTACTTCGACTGAACTTGAGAAATCCACGGTGGGACTGAGTGAGAATAGCTTCAGCGGTTCCTTATAGTACAAAACCGCTGTCAGTCAAAAGGAGATGCAATCTTTCGACAGACCCTCCAATCATCACGCAGAAGCTCGGAGACCAGGCCAGCCCACTCCTAATTTGCTCCTCATTCACCCCCAGAGACACTGAGCGTCCGTGGGCGGGACATAATCGCAGCGTTTATCCAATGATCGTCTAGTTTCAAAGCACTGAAAAAAAAACGCTCAAAGCAGCCGCATTTAAGTCAATGGACGCTGGGCTTCAATGGGGAAATGCATTGTGACGCTACGGGAATGTATGAGAAGAAAATCAAGTATGCAATTTAATGAAAATTTGTGGTAACAAGAGCAACAGAAAGCATTACCACAGAAAGACCACCTACTCACATAAGCCTTGAGCCAAAAGACAAACTTTGCCTGCAACATAATTTGGAAAAGCCCAAACAGATGCACTCACAAGGCTTAACAGGATGTATGGTGTGCCTGACAAAAATATGCAACACAGTCAATAAGTGAGCAACAATTGCAAGTACAAAGTAGAGCTATAGAGTTACAGCCTAAATGTGAGCTTAAAGGTGGAGATAGGGAGGAGGTGGAATGATGAACAAATATCATAGGAGAGAAGTAAAAAAAAGTTTTTTTTTAATGCCAATTTTAAAATCCTATTCCTCAAATCTGGCCATTCTGAGATTCCTGGTAGAATGGTGTAGTTCTGCACAGGCCCCTCCCACAATAGTTGATTGACAAGGCCATTTTACCTTAGCTCTGCTATGAGATGTCATCAGTTCACCATTGTCTCGACTCTGGTGCAGGGAAAGACAAGATGTCTCCAACTAAGCGATTAAGGTTTTTAGTTGTTGGATGTAAAAATGAACATAGCGGTGGCCATTTACTCCTAACATCTGAGCTGCTGAAGACGCAGAGGAGTAATGCTAAATCCCTTTTGAAGAGAATGTGTCAATCGCGATCTGCCCCTAAATGTGTCTATGTTTATGCGAATCATTCGTAATTCATTACATCCACAGAAGAGGTGAGTATGAGGGTTATGAATCTTTGCAAACTGCCTTTCCTAATAATTTCCTAGTTAGCCAGTTACATAACTTAAGTAAACAGTCACATGAGAAAGGCTCATCACTCCATGCAAGTGAGGTCAACTAATCTCATCAGCATTAAAAGCAACACTTAGTAGAATGGCTTAATGATTTTGACAGGGTAAAAAAAGTGTTTTACACTACTATGGAGATATTTTAACCAAGGTATCTTATAGACTTTTCATTAAGACCCTAAAAAATCATAACTTGTGGAAAATGGACATCTGATGACCCCTTTAAGAAGCAGGAGATGAAACAAAAGAAAGAGTTGGTGGTTCCCAAAAGTCCAGTAGTAGGGATACAGAGAACTTAATTGGCATGTGCCAAATGACTCTCCGTTGTCATATACCATTAGAGTAGAAATCCAAACTGATCAGTTGCTCTGACGTCCCACTGGGAGCTTTGTTTATTGAGTAGGTGGAGATTTTGGCAGAGGAAATCTGTGCTCTAAGTCGTGAGGAGCATCGGAGGGCTTGGCAGGAGGTTTTATGTACAGCACATATAATTGTTTATTTAACCTGGGTGGAAAGAGTATTTGACATTTAATCCTTTTGGATATGGGAGGAATAGCAATTTTTTTTTAGCTGAACTCCTGTCGATTGAATTTTGAAGTGAGTTTTAAGAACTGTAACAGATGTTTTTCAAAGCAGAAGAGCAGAAGGCAGACACTAAATCCCTTCTAAACTAAGGAATCAGTGGTGGGTTGTAAAAAATAAACCTCAGAGGTAAAGATTTTCCCAACATGTGAAACAGTTGTTTCTCTGGATGTGGGTGGGTCTAGTAAGAAATCATTTCTGAACGGTGTGAGGACAGTAGCTTACCGCTGGCCTAGGTTCAAGCTCATGACAGTAGTGGGTTGCCAAGAAAGAACTGTGACAACTTTGTATTTCGAGCTATGAAAGAGAAATCTTCAAACAATAAATCTCATCTGGCCAGCAACCAATTATGTGTTGTTTAAAAATATCAGCCTCTCTCAGGCATGTCACCACCATGTTCCCACGACACAAAACCATCTTTTATTCCTTACTGGCTGCACAGCTTGGGCAATCTGTCTTTAGTTTGTAAGTTGAAAATCCAAAACCAAACACTAATTTAAAACATACAAGTGTCTTTGACTTCAGACAAAACAGGCTTTCCTAATGAGTCTGGAATAAAAAACAGACATTCTGAAATCAAAGCTCCTCTGTAAACCGTATCTTTAGACCAAAACATCCAATAGAAACATCTTTTCAGCAAAACAAGTTGTATTTGCATTAAAATGTCCACAGGAAAATAACCTTTACTTTTCAATACACAAACAAGATGTATTGTTTTATTGACTTTCATGTAGTTTTCTTGATTTTCCTCACTTTCCATGTCCCCACATTTCAGATTCATGAACTAATTACAAGGACAGATGCCAAGATGCAAACTGACTCAACTATCGTGAACAGAAAACAAGGTGGGACACTATGTCAGACGAGAGCCATTTGAATGACTTGCTTATATTACACCAAAACATTAAGTCAGTTTTGCTGATCTTCTTAAATTTTCTAAGGGGTCTTATGTTGTTTATACTAGTAGAAGGTGGAGATACCTTTGCATAGACACAGCTGTCACTCAGCTTCCAAGAGCTGCAATTGCCTTCGCACATGGGGCACATGATGGTGGTGTTGGCCTCACATATCTCTTTACTGAAACAGAAAAAAAAAATGAATCAGTGCTTTATTGGGGGAACAATAAAGACTGGTCAAGGAAAATGGCATCATTGCATGTAAACTGTGACATAAGGACTACTGGGACCTGGTCCAGGTATACTGGGGGTTATTCTGAAATAACTAAAGGGACTAACCTTACTTGGCTGGAGTCCATGGTGAAAAGCCCATAGAGGAAGACAAAGAGGCCGACTAGAGCAGCAGGAATCAGCATACCTGTATACCAGCCCAACCAAGCGAAATACAGCCCAATCTTCTCCCCAAAGTACCGCCTATCAAACATCAGCAAGAAACTAAATTCAGTTGGGCTCCATTCATTTTCATAGCATTTTGATTAACATTGATATACAGTGGTGACCAAAATTACTAGAACACATATTTAAGAGATTTCAGTATGCATTTTTGTAGAATTGGCTATTACAATATCCATAAAATGAACTATTGGAAAAATGTGACACTGAACATAGCAAACTGCGATTGGTTGTTTGACATGTCGGTCAAATGGCCTCATGGACGGGCCTTGGCCAGTGAAAGCTACCATGGATTAAAGACCTTTATCTGAATCAGAATTCTGAATTTCGGTTAAACTTTATTTTGATAGCCCACTTTAGACATTCTACTAAGTAACATTGTAACTACATGTCAACTGATTCTAATTATTTAGCAACCACATGTCTACTACCCTCAGAATAGACTGTTAGGGTAGGTTTAAGGTGAGTAGAATAAGTTGGCAACGTAGTATGTTGTGGACCCATCAAAATAAAGTTGTTAAGCATATAGTCTACTAATACTCTAATCACTGCTAGTTGACTAACTAAGTGAACTAATCTACTTTTAGTAGAATGTCTACAACTGGATGTCTTTTCTGTTGATGTCAACTTGTCTGAATGGACTAAATAGATAATCTGAGCCAGTCTTAGCAAACTCTATTTAAATCACTGCATAGTAAAAGTTTTTTTAATAAATTACTAGATCGACACACACACACAATGACTTAAAATGCCCCAGAAACATAGGATAGATACATACTGTAGATTAAGAGCAGGAAAGACTCAAGGTGACTAAAAACAGGAACATCCATTCACTTAAAACATAACAGGTCAGGACGGTTACATAATTCTGAAAATGGAGGGTGACCTTACTCTCAAACTGATGAGCAGCTACCAGCAGAGAGATGCTGAGTCTGCAGATCAACATCGCAATGTTTCTGTCTCCACTTAAAGAGCTGTACAATCGAACTCAGCTTCAATATACATTTATTATGAACCTGAGATTGCGTTTTCTCTTGCTGCATTTGACTACAGCTGAGATTTAAACTAGACAGCCTCGGTCAGCCACACCAATGCAGTCCTGCTCATATGAATGAGATTAAAGCTGTTCTCATAAAGCAAATATTTCCCTTCAGGATTTAATTGCCTTTCTAGTTACCAAGAGCTTTTCAGAAACAAAGACTTTTGAGAAACGCTCAAACAGACTGGAGCAGACACTTCTTTATGTTTTCAAAAATAATAATATGCATAGTAAAGCATAGCAAATATCAAGCTCAGATCAAACAGTTTTGTGTTTTGTGCCCACATATGTCCTTATTGATTTTAAAAAAGCAATACCGATTATCAATATTCTTGCAATACTGAATCAAATAGTGTAATTTATCTGTCACCAAATTGATATCGAGTGTTAAGTAAATACGAATAACTTTGTCCAAAATTTACACTGCTGTGTGTGTTTCTTACCGTATGAGGTCTAGAGGCTGGTATTTGTACCAGATCCCCCAGCGTGCCCATCTCTCATACAGAAGGTGTCTGTGGTTTTGAGCCCCGTGGGTTTTAATCGGATGTCTGCTTTTATAACTTCCCTAGAAATACAATAGCAACGGTTTCCATATCTCACACAAACATTTTAACAGTAACAGAAAAATGAGGTAAAAAAACAAAAAAACTTTATGACTGGTAATAAATTTCCCTTATTTTACCTCATGCGGAGGAAAAGCTGCCTCATATGTGCTGTTGCCAAGTAACCGGTTAATTCCTGCAAAATAGATGGAAACAGAATAAAACAAGGATTTTTCAAACCTTTTTTTTTTTTCAATCTTGGCATCTCTTTGCCATCTCAATGCCCAGAATGACAACAACAGTTGTGATGACTGACTGTCTGATGATTCTACATCCCCAGAAAACAATTTAAGGATCCGATGATTAATCAAGAAGCACACACACACACACACACACACACAAACACAAGAAACATTCATAACCACAACATATAATTGATACTGAAATTTAATAATGAAAAAATGAAACACACACTGTAAACACACAACAAAATCCATAAAGTTACATCATGGTATGTTTCAACTTTTAAAACTGTTACAACACATGTTTTAAATGCAGAAACATATGGGTTAGTTAGGGTGAGGTTGGGAAATTAATTTTGCCCACCAACTAGAGTGACTAATAAATCGCCAATTTTACCAGACCTTTAACCAGCCAAGTTACTTATGTATTACATATAAATAAAGCACACTACATATTTGTAGGAAGGGTTTCTGTTAACTCTCTACTGTGTTAAACGTATTGCAAATGCAGCACAATAAATAAATAAATCCCACTGCTTTTCAATTAATTATATTGGGGTGCATCTGACTGGATTAGTTTTGTGCTTTGACTGCTTGATTAACTTGCGGCTAACATGAAATCCATCACCCTGCATTTTGGCTTCTGGCAGGAGACTCATTTACAGACAGATAACAGCAGAAGTGAAATTTATCCCAGACGAAAGTACAACAAAGGGCGATGCTCGAGAAAAAAAATTAAAATACAGACTGAGAACACAAATCATTTTCAATAAAATGGAATTGAGCGCAGGCACAATCCTGTAAATAGTGGCGGAGCTTGCCTTTTCAATATGTGTGTGCAAGAGAGCTTGGCTTAGGTGTGAGCTTCAGAGATTAGATTAAACCTATATCAAACAGCTGCAGGAGAAAACTGACGGAAAATAGTTTAAAATGATATGTATCATGATATATTTATTCAGTTAAAGGTGTTTTTATGAGGAATATGCAAAACACCAAGTTTGTCAAAAAGCCGACAATTAAATTGCAATAAAAAAGTAACAATTTCTGTAGCTTTTATATTGTTGACTTGAGACAATAGTTCAAAAGAAACTAGTTCTTTAGTCATCAATATGGAATTATAAAATATATTTGTCACTTAAATCTTTTCCCTAGTCCCTTTTAAACTTTATTTACCTGAGGCTGTCTAAGATAGTATGAGTTTATAGTAGAGAATAGTGTTTTTTTCATGAGAACAGATCTGGAGAAAAGCAGCAGCTGTCACTTACCCACCAACGAACTCCTATGAAGTTAAAAACGTCTCAGTTATGGCTTTGTTTTTTTAAAAGCACTCAGCTTTTGGCTTCACAAGATATCATTTGATGTGAGTTGTTAATTGTGAATTACGTCTGGACTATTGTGATGTTTTTATCAGCTGTTTGAATTCCATTGCTGAAACAATTCTACATTTCTACAAATCTGATGAAGAAACAAACGTCTCGGTTACGTATTGTAACCCTCGTTCCCTGAAGAAGGGAACGGAGAAGTCACGTCGGTGACCGACGAATAGGAATCTCGCTTCGGTATGGCAAATCTACTCTGCATGTATACAAACACGCCAATGAAATTGGCATATGCTGATTAATATCCAGCTGCACCTAATCGCAGCGCGAGCATAAAT
>JAUMHG010000079.1:14117429-14132883 GCA_032359395.1 Enteromius anoplus | reverse complement strand
ATGAAGGGGAGATGAGGGCTGGCCAGGAGGGAGGCAGGGCGTGGCCTAAGATTTCATTGGACTAGCTCAATGTCCTTCAAGACAGTCAACCAATGAGCCACGATTCATGTCTCAGATACTCTACCGTTGCAGTAATAAATAAATTGGCCTAATAAACTTTTTTTTTTTTTATATTAAATTATGACTGACAGCTCCAGCCCAAAATGTGCGTCGGCCCACCGGGCATTGCCCGGTATTTCCTTTGGCAAGTCCAGGCCTGCTTACACAGCTTGACAGTAGTAAGAAATTAAAACAACAACAACAAAATAGGATAATGTATGAGATTGTCCTTATGATAAAATCCAGAGTTATTATCATTAACTAAAAGTAAAATATAAAATAAATAAATAAAAGTATTTTCATATCTTAAAATAAAATACATTTTAGCTAAAATTAAAAACAAATATAAAAATATGCCATATCTTTCTATTTAAAATTTTGTTACATTTTGACAAACACATTTTAGAATTAAAATAATGTAAATGATACAAATAAGAGCTTATATATGTATGAATGTGTGTGTGTGTGTGTGTGTGTGCACCTGGTATTCATCACCTTATGGGGACTAATTGTCCCCACAAAGATAGGAATACCAGTAAATTTTGACCTTGTGGGGACATTTCTTAGGTCCCCATGAGTAAACAAGCTTATAAATCACACAAAAATACGTTTGTTGAAAATCCAAAAATGGTTTCCTGTAAGGGGTAGGTTTAGGTGTAGGGTCAATGTAGGACAGTACCACATACAGTCTGTACAGTATAAAAACCATTACGCCTATGGAATGTCCCCAAAAAAACATGTAAACCCAACATCTGTGTGTGTGTGTGTGTGTGTGTGTGTGTGTGTGTATTATTAATCATGATTAATCGTTTGATGGCAATCATTTGACAGTGCTGTCAAAAGATTAATTAAACACATTTAGGTAATATTACATTTTTATATATTTATATCAATGTAATTTATCTAAACATTAAGAATATATATATATATTTATATAAATATTAATATATAAACAAGTACCAACATTTTTATTTTGGACTTTTTATTTAATTGCGATAATTTAATCATTTGACAGCACTATGTATACAAATTTAAATATATATATATATATATATATATATATACACACATATATATCACATTTAAAAAATCTGTATTGAAAAAAGGTTAAAGTAAACTGATATCACTAGGAGCTCTGTAGTCAATAAGGTAACTAAAAGTGGCAAATGATTTTCCAAAGCGACAAGATTCCAACAAACTTAATTTATCTTAAAGCTTCTCCGCAATTTGTGCTTTTGTGAAGAATCAAAGTAGAGCATCACAGTCTCTTTCCCTGATTAAATATTTATCAGAAGTTAAATCAATAAAGCAAGAAGAAAACAACAGAGAGAGAGCATGTTCTTATTAGAGTTCATTTTAAGCCGATCGCTTCATCACTTCAGACTAAATGAATGTGTGCAGGATATTTCAGACAGTTAGTGCCATTGATTTCACTCGTTTACAGACAAATTCTCTCATTTGGCAGTTAATCATTTCATGGCTTTCACCACAACAACACAAAACCTGTGGAAATAACACTCAGAGAGGTCCACCGTATAATGTAGGCAGATTTTATGACTCGTGACTCATGACTGATAAGACTGCAATACATTCATCCGCATTCATATACATACAAACATTTTACTGTACGCTGTTAATTTACACAAACTGTATCGTTCAAAAAAAACTTGTTTCAGGCGGTTTTGTATTTAAAAAAGTATTATTATAAACTATTTATTAGAAACGTTATTACTATAAATTAGTAAATAATACAATCGTTTAAATTTTTTTTAAATAAGTAGTTCAATATTTTAAAAACATTAATAGTATATTAAAAGTATTTGAATATGATATTTACAAGTAAATACTCTTAGTTTTTGTACTTCAAAGTTTGTTTATTTGTAAACGATTTTAGTACGCCGCTATTTTCCCACTGTATGTCAAACATAATTCTGTGCAATTAATATCATTTTAAAGTGGTCCACATGTATTTATTTAGCCAGTTTGGTCAGTGCATCATTCAGTCTTGAGAGACTAGAACTATACATAACCAGCAAGATTAAATAATCAAGTGGAAGTGTGTTTATCTCCTCATTGTGACCACATGCTTTGCACACATTTCCTATATTTGCCATTTTAGTCACATTGATATCAACAGGATTTGCATGTATGCATTTCCAAAAAAAAACAAATCTACACACACTCCATAAACTAATGAAAAACAAACAGCATTTACATTGGTCAAGACATAACCATCATTCCCAGAATTCAGTGCTCATCCATCAGAGCTAAGCTCTCTCAGGTTGTCGTTTGGTCTGGATTCACTGCTGTTGGGAATAGATGTGCTTTGACCCTTATGATCCTCCAAATCATTACCTCTTTCATTCCTCATTAATATTACAGCCTACTTCATCATATAAAACATAACATCATTTTTAATTAACATTTCCTATTGTATCTGATTAATATTTTCTCTACTGTACATTTATATCTCCCAATTCTAGGATATAAGTCAGAACTGCAACTTTATTTCACATAATTGTGAGTTATAAAGTCAAAATTCTGACTAACAGCTGTGTTTATATCACGCAATTCAGTTTTTTTTTTTATAATTATTTTTTTTTTGTAATCTTGTGATTCTGACCATAGCTCGTAATTGTTAAAAGTTTATATTTCACAAATAAAAAAAGTCACAATAACCTTTTTTATTCAGTGGCGGAAACAGGCTTCCATAAAAATCAGTGTGCAGCAAGAGTAATACTATAAACATTTATACTGTATAAGTTATTATGCATATAATGTACAGTATGAGACATTTGAAAAGCACTAGTTTCATCCCACTTAAACAGCAGTGGACTCAAAGTATGTGGCATGATCGATAGTCTCAGACTTCCTGTCATATTGATTATTTAGTATAACAAATAGCTTTCTTAAATGCTCTTGAGTCAGGACCTCTTAAGATAAACACACTTCCACTTCCTTCACCTCTTCTGTCAGGTATGGTACAATGGACATTTATGAAAACAAAATGTGAATTTTACAATATAAATCTGTCACATTTAACCTCAAACATTTATATATATATATATATATTTTTTTTTTTTTTTTTTGCGTTAATTATGAAAGTGTTGCATAAAGAAATTAATGTGTAGCTATAATATGAGTTAGACAATATGAAACTGTCAAAAGCTAATTAATTAAATGATGAGACAAGCAGATAACTGATGCAAATACTGAATCAATCATCAAACAAATTAGTTGCAACCCTAAAATAGCTATACAGGATTTTGCAAAGAATACAATAATAAAAAAAATAAAAAAAAAAAAAAAAAGTTCAAATATAAAACAATCACAAGCTTTTAACATTCAGTGTGGTGATTACCAGATTCGTGCGATGATGAAGGTCCAGTCCATTTCCCCAACTCAAAACTTTCTGTTTCACTGCAAGCGTCCCGGCGCTCTGACCGGATCGGCTGAAACTGCATCTCTACTGCAAACTATTTGCAAGTCCCTCGCCACTGAAGTTTGTCAAGTGGGGCATTTGACAAACATATGTAATATACAGTAGTTCTATTCAACAGAAACAGCGGGAGCAGTTATGAGCCCACGGTGATGTTTATTTGTGCTCAGCAGCCACAGATGGGGTGGAGTTTTACACAAAAAAAAATTTAAAGGCTCGGATAATGTAACAGTATTCCGGTTCTGATGTCTCCCATCAATAATGTATTAGTCCTGTGTTATAGTTCACTGTGCCATAAGTGCTGTGTTTCGAGTGCACGCTGATGATGATGACCCTAACACACTACAGTAGGTTGACAGATTCATAGAGCAGAAGGTGAAAAATGTGCTTCTTATGAAACGGAAACATTGTTAATGGCCAGTCAGTGAAGGGCTGTTTGCGAAGAAGTGTGTTTTTTGTGTGTGTCTTTATTGAAGAGGATTGAGTTTGGCTTCACCCAGATCAATGGAGTGTTGCAGTGATGTTTTTCCTTCTGTAGATCTGTCCTATCTTCACATATGATCATGGAGCTCAACTAATTTGACAATCAGCTTCTTGGACAGCAGTCAAGCCCTTCTCCATCAGCTGCTCAGTTTGGCAGGAGGCCAGCTCTAGAAAGAGTTTCAAACTTCTTCTATTAAGGGTAACAGATACTACATGCTTTTGTGAACTTTCAATAAAGCAATTTTTTTTTTTTCTGAACTCTGACCCAGATATGTGGCTTGAAGGAAACCTGTTTCTGAGCTCTGAAGGCAGTTTTATCTCAGGGCTGTTTTTTTTTTTCTTTTCTTCTATCTTTTTTAAGACCTGTGTGCCTTTCCAAATCATTTCCATTTAACTGAATTTGCCACAGGTTAACTTCACTATAAACAATAAATGCTTCTGACCTAAATTCCAAAAGTGCATTTAGTTTATTATGCCACAATAAAATAAATTAATAAGCATATATAAACAAGTATTTTGTAGCTTGTGGTCAAATAACAATCATGTTTATTTATTTGTTTGTTTATCTTTTCCTAAAATGCTACAGCGACACTATCATTATGCAATAAACTACAATTTTGTTAGTAACTATCTATCTAAGATTATTACAAGTCTTTTCAAAAAACTATATAGCAGTTACCAAAAAAAACCTTTTTTTCAAACATGTTGCTATATGGTATTCTCATGGTGTTCTTTGAAAATCACTATGATAATCATTCAGTACAGTACAGTACACTGTGGTCCTGTCCTGGGCTAGCTCGTGGCCCATTGCTACAGTAGTAGCAGTAATTTGACTCCATAGGGGTAGCATGGCGCTGTTGAGCTGCACTTCCGTCGACTAACGGAGCTGGTGTAATGCTGTCTGACAGCTGCACTGTCAGCTAAAGTAATACATCACATTTAAACAAGTGATGCAAATACGATTCATTTCGCGAATCGGTTCTTTTCGGAGAGTTCGGCTCATTGAACCGGTTCAAAAAGCCGACTCATCCGTTCCTGACGTCATCGAGCAATGACGTCACTTCACATTTCTTTTCTAACAGCTCAGTGCCATGTTGTATCAATAAACATACAAATACATTTATTTGTGTCATTACATGTTAAATCAAATGTTATCTGTGTGAACGCATATTGCTGATTAACTGCCTTTAAGGGTGTATGTGGTCAGTTTCTTTCGCGGATCCTTTATGACAGACCGGATTGACTAATAGCCTACATCTTTGATAAGATTCCCAAAAGTTTCGCACCTACAGCACGCATTACAGTTACTGACGCGAATATGTTCTACATGTCAACAGTATAAAGAAAGAATGCACCTGACGAATTCACATATATTTAAAATATTATGCATGCACAATGAACTATTGTAAAATTGATCTTACAATATTTTAAGGTTTTTGCAATTTTTTTTAAAATCAGATTTTCATAATGAGAATATTTCCAGTTCAGGCTTGCACGGTATTGTCAACTGGCTCATTCAAATCTTCGGTATTCCTCGGCAGACTTCGCCACAGCTCATTCGATTCTTGTTGGGCCCTCGGTAATCCTCGGCAAAGTTCGACAGTTGGTTGAACCGCTCGTTCCACTATTTTTGAGTTGGACGCGCTACTTCGGCTGTGCGTACTGCGTCATCCACCCGGAACTATTAACATTCGATTCAGTTCGTTTGTGAACCGACCGGCTCGACCTGTTACTTCCTGAGAACCGGCTCAAAAGAATGATTCACTCAAGAACCTAACATCACTCGTTTAAACAGCAAAACCAACAAATGTCGGGAGGCGTGAGAAAGAGGTTCGCTGTAGGTTGAATTAGCCTGTTAGTGTGGTAGGTGTTATTTTAGCGGTAGCGTTGGCTCCATAGCTAACTTAACGTTAGTTCAATTCAAGCAGCTTTAGTAGTGGCTTTATAGCAGCATGTTAGACTGTTAGAGACATCATCTCAGCGGCCTGGCTCATCGTATGTGCTCAAAGTTACTGTTGTTTGGCTGAAAAGGGTTTTATTTGTGCCTGTGCTTCATTAAACATCAGTATGGGGATGTGTTTACCCTGTCTGAGTGGAGCTGAGGATGACGTAGTAGTCACACCAGACCCTGTGAGTACTGGAATACATTTTTCTATGCGTTCATCAGCTTTAACTGTGCTGATGTTTCAAATGTTAGACGTTACTGTTTGTTCATTCTGCACCCGAACACAACGCCAGAATGGTTTCAGCGACTTTACCAGACATTGTTCATACGCTTATTTGTTTATTGTGAAACAATTCTGAAATGCAGTTGGTGTAACTTATACTCGCATTGATTTAAAGAGACAAAATATATTATTAAGGCCGCTACAAATGTATTAATTTACAGTTAATTATATTCATTGGTCTCAAACTCATTTCCTGAAGGGCCTCCGCTCTGCACAGGTTAGCTCCAAATCACTCATGGGGCCAGCTGCATAAACTCAGCCTTCATGTTAAGACCGTGTCTTAAGAGCTGACTAACTAGCAGTTGGGCAAGAGTAAACCGAGTAAACTTAGACTGATATACATTTTTTTTTTGTAACTGAATTTTAAAAAACCGTGAGCAGTCTAAAAGACCGTTTTAAGACTAGTTTATGCAACTGGCCCCTGGTTGGAAGTGTTTAATAATCCCGAAGAGCCTGATTAGCTGGATCAGGTGTGTCTGATTTGGGTTGGAGCTAATTTATGCAGAGCTGTGCTGATCTTAAATACATCTGTCCAGACTTGAGTCTATACTTTTGTCCAATTTGGAGCAAACCATTACCCTTCTTTCCCACAGGAGACAAGGAGAAGACAGCTAGCCGAGGCTGCAGAGAAGAGACAGAAAGAGGTGAAGTAACACCGTTGTCTCTCATCATCACACACAGAAACGGGAGATTAAATGCATGTTGAAGGTTTTAGGCTAAACCTCTTTAAATTATTATTATTTTTTTTAAGGTAAAGATGCTGTAACCGGTTTAACTGCTGTTTAGTTTAGTTTCTTTATTGGGAAAAGGACATTTACAAGTACAAGTATGTTTTGGAAGCACCTTAGAAAAGAGCTGTTGTTGGACAAACACTTTATTTTTTAGTTAAGCTTCATTAAACAACAGTATGGTGTTTTATAAATACAAAAAATGCTGTTGGAGATTTGAGCCATCGCGACTTCTGAAGCAGGACAGACTCGTCAGAGCATCACAACTTAATACACAAGTGTTTTATGGAGGAGTGCATTTAATTTGCCCACACGTGATTGGTGGGCTATTTCACTGTCTCTTAGAAGTTTAAGGGAAAGCACAGAGGTAAAGCGGCACGGTAAGAACTGGTTCTTCATTTTCCGTCTCCTCAAACACACACACCGCCACAGACATCTGCTGCTTTACTGTCACAGTGCTTGTAGCCATATAATAAAGTTTGATCGGGTCGTTGTTCAGGGCTGTTATATTTCAGTGTTTTAGTTTTCACACACTCTGTACTCACATTTCCAGCTTGTTTATGGCGCACTATGATTCAGCATGTGAGCACACATATCATGCTGATTTATCTCTGAAATGTTGTACATGGGAAGATGTACGTTGTGGTAGCTGCATTTTGTCTGATCTGTGTGTAGATCACCTACAGAGGTGTCAAAAACCCTGAAGCCTTGGAGAGGAAAAAGAAGAAACAAGAAGAGACTGAGAAACAGACCCTGAACTCTGTACCTTCTGGAGGCGGCGGGCTAAGGGTATATCAATTTATTTTAGTTTTTATTATTTACACAAATATCAGACATTTGAGATGGTCTTAACTACTATGTACTTGCATTTAAATTAATAATTTGGTAAAATGCATTTTCTCTCTCTCTTCAGTGGCAGGTTGGCTAACACAGGCTGAAGGGAAGATCGCCGGTGTGTCTTCATCGGAGGTCAACCTTCACCTGCAGTTTTTCCTGTTGACTTCAGAGATTCTTAAAACTCTTCGATTCTTATTAATGAAGTGTACACTAGCCAGAGGAGTTTGCATAGAGACTAGAATTTTTGCCAAGCTCCTGCACAAAACTCCTCATCCTCCAGGCCTTCTGATTGGCCAGAGTGTATTCAGGCCACGCCCTTTTAAAACGCCAAGACGGGCTAGCTAGTGGGTTTATGGGATTTTAGCAATTCGTGCTTTTTTTTCACCCAACAACCTGGGGAGGCATTTCCCAAAAGCATCGTAAGCGCAAGTTGATCTTGGCTCCATTGGTTTCAATTGGTCTACGGTGCACTTAAGCTTAGGATGCTTTTGGTAAATGCAGCCCCGTTCAGTTTGTGTTCATGCATCATTTCACACACGCAGCTTTTGTACCAATGTGCTTTGCATTTTCAACAATGACTTATAGAATATTCAAAGCGGAGATCAGAATGTCATTTTAATACACGTTTATACAACTGAAAAGCATCTTTTATATTGGATTTTGGATAATTTAATAGATATTTAGCCATTTATATTTATGCATCGGTTATGCAACGGTGTTGGTTGTAAGATAGTAGTGCATCGTGGGATTGTTTAGGACTTGAAGTATTATAATAATAATGGACATTATGTCAGATAGCACTTTCACTGCCTGTTGATTGTACAACTTTCTGTTCTTATGAAGCAAACTGAATGTGCATCACTTTATCTTATTAGACGCACTGAATTCTCGTCCTTCCTGAAGGGCTTACCGCATTTTAAAGTCCGCATTCATGTGTCTGGGCTGTGCAGCATTGACTGTAGCAGCCTGAGATATAGTGCTAAGTGTGGAATATATTGCATCTATCGAAAACACATCATATTGCCTTTAATGCATTTGGTTTGTTATGCTCATGAGTTGTTTTCTCTGCTTACAGCAGTTCACTCAATGCTTATGACAGGGAAACAGATTTCAACCAAATAATCACCTGAAATATCTTCCCAGGTTTCATTCAGAATGGATTATCAACATACAGATACTGTATAACAATAATACAATAAATTGGACAAAGTTTTGTGATGATCATGGTCGCCAGTAAAGGGCAGCAGCACACTTTTGGATCAGGAACATCTGCAAAAGGTCATTGCTTAAATAAAGATTGTGTTTGATTGAACAACCAAGGAGCTGTTAGTATTTCTTGCGAAACTGATGTTACAAGTTTCCTTTTCTTTGCCAAATTTCCAGAGATTGATGTGATGTTTATCCAGACATGTTCTACTTTGCATTGTTGTGGCCATTCTCACGTTATACAGAGCTGTCACTCACTGGATGATCCCAGGTGATCAGCATATGCTACTGTCATAGTGACTTCCGACACATTTCTTCCTGTTCTGATGTTTGACATGAACGGCATTGGGGAAAGTTTTAATGGAAAGTAATGCACTACTTTTTGTCAGCTTAGCTGGGCTTGCTTCTTAACGCAGAATATTATTACTTTTTTTTTTTGCCAACTCCAAGGGCCTGTTTCTCTGTTTCTCTTAACACGAGACAGGAGAGACGTCAACGAGTAAAAAGGAAAACTAAGTAACTTGCGCTACTTATCTAAAAACGTAACTTTGAGAGTAATGCACTACTTTACTAGTCATATGACAAAGTAATCTGATTACGTAACTAGCTTTACTTGTAATGCGTTAACCCCAACGCTGGGTATGAACAGATAACATTCTCCAACGGAGCAATGTCAGCACAGAATAATACAATAAATGTCATAAAATATATATCATGACATCAAAAGAACATACTCCCAAAAAAAATATTAATATTGTTAGTGTAGAAAATCCCAGTCTCATGAGAATGAGTATAAATAGTACGCCAAATAAAAGGGTAAATTTGTGGGATTGGTGGGCATATAATACACAGTTTTCACGTTCCTAACATGCATGTACCCACTGCGTAGCTTGTACATGGCATATTTTTTGCATATGTATACCACAAGTGTATAGTTTTTATTTGCAGTATTATTTAAACAAACCTTCATGAGATTGGGTTGGATAGAAAGCACTAAAAAGAATAGCCACCAGGGTAGAAGTAAATACTTGAATTCTACCAGCGATTTCATTCCGTACAGACACTATTGAATGTAAAAGGTTATTATGCAATTTATATTTAATCAATTAAAAAGTAAGAGGCTAAAGAGAAACAAAACGTTAGAGATTGGTATACAATAAAACAGCCCTGTTTCTGGATTCCAGTTCCAGTTTAGTATCTTTGTTATGCCCAAACTGACTGATCTACACTGTAATTTATGTATTATGATTTGTTTTTCTCTTTTAAAGTTTTAGTTCTAGAAGTCCATGTGTCCTACAATGGCTAGCCAGTGAGCTGTGCTTCAAAGTTTCTTTAGTACATTTCTTCTTTACTTCTTGCTTTTGTAGTGGGCCGCCACTACCAGGTAGCTGTCGGGAGCGAGGTCTTTGATGTTGGGAGATTTGCCGGAGATGGGTGAGATCTTGCCTTCTACACGAGAGATCTGGAGCATGCGACAAGGGTCATGCTTCAGCAGGTAGCTCTCGAAAGTCTCCCAGCCTCCACCAACTCGCACCATCACATGTTTATTATGCAGCATCTAAAGAGACGTAGAAAAGTCTTTACTGATAGACATTCACAGTACAAGAAAGATACACCTTTGCAAAGTAGGTGAAAGTAGACACTTTTGGCTTCCCAAGTTTGATCTTCAGGAGGTAAGATGCGTGGCATTTGAACACTTTGACCCCCTTGAAAACTGACGGTTGTTAGTGTCGCAGGAATGCAGTGTATAATAACATAATTGAATATTGTATTGATATAGAACATAGGTTGACAGAGACAGAGTCTGACAGAATGAAGGCCTGTAGAAGTACACTGGCAACAATTTCAAATACTAGTTCTACCTTTGAAACCAACTTAATGTCTAGAACTGATAAAAATAAAGTGGTGCCGTGACCCGGGTGGATATGAGTGTAATAGAGGCCAGCTGGTTAGAAATAGCTGTGTGAATAAACATCAATCCCTTTGCAAACTTCAGTCCCATTAGCATCCTCATTAGCATGCCCAACTACTATCCTGGTTATCGCCAATTCAAGCTCTGATGGAAACGGATCATGTGGAACCAGTTAAATGGTGCCGTGACCCAGATAGCCAGCTGGTACAATACAGTTGTGCAGGTAAACCTCACTCTCCTGGCTACAAGAGGCATGCTTTTGGCTGTGGTCTTTAGCATCCTAGTTAGCACACTAGATTTCCTGACTACTGCCAGTTCAAACCCCCTCAAAGCGAGCCAAGAGGAAACGATTACATATGCAAAGACATGAACTCATACTCTTTTACTAAGGCTCAATTTTCAGTAAGTCAGAACATGTTAAGTAAGACTGAGTGCTTGCAATGCAGTGGCCAAGCATTTGTGTCTACATAGAGTATTTCAGGCCTAATCCTGGCATTCGTGAAAGCTTAATAGGAGAAAACAGTATCCGCTATTAAACTCCTTTAACAGCTCCAGCATTATAATCACACCCTTTTATTGGCGATATCTCACCTGCGGTTTTCACTGTGGAACTCCCTCTAGACAGAGGACAGCGAGTCGCTGAGATGAGAGGCTGTATTTCCTGTAAATTACTTTTTCAAGTTCTACATTCCCCAGAGGTCTAAACTCAAAAGTCCACTACCTTGTCACATCATCTATTATAAACTCAGATTATAAAAAATATCTAAAAATATATACAGGATATAAACTTTACTTTTAAGTTGCTCAAAGCAACTTTATTCCTACTAGTCTGTTGGTGTACTCATGGACCAACATAGTCTGTTCACTAACCATTTGATGCATTGTGGACACAAAATGGCAAGAGTTGGTTAAAAACCATAAGGTCCAGTTAGGGGTGTGTTATATTTATCATCTACAATACAATATTGTTATTTATTATATTGTTATCTATAATTTAAGCTATGAAAGCAAAAAATGACATGCCATAGCTGACCATTCTTTTAGAAAACCAAAATGGTTCTGGTGGTTATGGCTTCTCCGCAAAATCCTAAGAGTGCAGTACAAAACGTAGTATCAAATATCTTGACTAACCCACTGAGATATCTTTAGTAACCATTAAGTTTTGTGTGCGTTTATGAGGGACACTGAGGATGATGAAAAAAAAAACAGGGTGATGGAAGCTAATATAAGCTAATGTTACTCTTCCTTTTCTCATGTAATTTTATTGAACATTTTTGAAATAGAATTAGATTCTTAATAACCCTGAGGCTTATTTTATTTCTCTATAAAATAGCCCAACATAGTCTCATAACCAATTCGTACGTATTTTATGATGAGGCTAATTCGTACGACCTCTCTTGATTTTGTACGATTTGTCTAAATCTCAGTGATGGGTAGGTTTAGGGGCAGGGTTAGGTGTAGATCATTTGTACAAATTCATACGAACTGGCAGCTAAATATTGACGATTTAGCAAAAAGTGAGGTCATATGAATTTATCACCTTATAAAATATGTACAAATTACAGTGAGATCGGGCTAAATATCCTGAGGTGAAACATAAGGCTGAAATTTGTGAGCTTAATGTTGAATCTTTGGTTTGGATTTACATTACATTGCAACTCAATTTTAATGCACAAACACATCATTAATGAACTTCTTCTGCAACCAATAATAATCGATCCGAGCTTAGTTCTCTCACAGTGCACACACATAGAGCTCTAAACAATACACCATGCACAGAAACCCATAACATAAAAATAGTTAATCACAGACCCAATAAAAAGTGTCACTGGAGTAATTCAGCTGTGATTCATCCTTCTATTCTAGCCTCTATCCCTGTGGCCTTGAACAGGCTGCTAAAGAATCTTAAATAAATGGTGAGAAATGACAAAATGTCATTCTGATAACAACCGCAACCCTCTCCTGCAGGATAAAGAGCTGAACAAGCCGTAGCCTAAAGACACATGCTCCAAAACAGACAGGAAAAATGAATGAACACGAAACAATAAACAGAGAAATCTCCTACTGTGAGCTCGTATTAACCCTTCAGGGAAGGAAAATATTAAAGATTCATAAAGGTCTTTGCAGGCTGTTCACAGGTCAGCCTCTCCAGATGGGCGTCTGTGTGACCCTCAGGCACTGGAGCCACAAATATATTAGCAATCAGACTCTACAAGTCACCACAGGACCCCTATATAGACACTCGTATGTTATTTAAGTAGCCCAGGTCTGTGATGTTGAAGGTTATTGCAAAAAAAAAAAAAAAAAAAAAAAAAGGCCTCTTTATCGGGAACACACACAATCAATTTCTTTCAGGAGCACCAGAGTTCAACAGGCCAGACTGAAGCACGCAGTGTATTTAAATGAGAACGAAATGAAAACACGACTCTCTACTAAACCATCTGGAGAATCTGAGGGGTATTTCAACAGGAAGGTCTTTCAAAGACAAAGACAAAAGGAATGCGTCCTTGAGACAAATTCATTCGCTCATTTTACTGGAAAACGAACAAGAGAAAGAAGAACCTTTGCTCAACTTGGCCTTGGTTGCTGGGCAACACGTTTTAAGGCTTTGTTCTGTAAAAAAACAAAATAAGCTAAGAAAAGGATTTTAGTCGTTTAAGATAGATAGAGTGGAATAAAACAGGAACTCCAATTAATTGGTAACCAATTAAATTCCAGTTTTGTAACACATTCTACCGTGGTTTACAAATTTTGATAAACTACGGCTGTGCAACCAAACAATGCACAATTATCTTTCAATAATGTCTCTTTTTGTGTGAAGCAGTGAAGTGTTCCTTAGGAGTGCAAAAAAAAAGAATATAAGTTTCCTTCTATAGGGGGCAGCAGTGATGCAGCATGCTTCATTTCTCAGCCAGAGAGCAATTAAACCTAGCACTGAGTAATGTGATTCTCCTCAAGCGACTGAATTAATATCAGCTGCAGTGGTTTGACATGATGAAGCGCTGCAGTCAGTGTTTTAAATGAAAGCCAAGCTCTGACATCTAAACTTGAAAAAGAGGAATAATATTAATTGTGTAATTATGAGGTCTAGACAGCTTGATCGAATCAAATTACTGAGTTCATGGAGAGAGAGCGAAAGCGAGAGCATGAATGTCAAACAGTGGATGGGACAATTCTATCATTTCAAATGTAATTTCATTGTCACCTCAAATCAGCATTGAAAATTTAAACACTTAAAACATTTACTCAGGCCATGCAAAATGTAGACGGGTTTGTTTCTTCATCATATTTTAAGTAATGTAGCATCCCATCATTGTCTTAGCAATGGATGCTCTGCAGGGAATGGGTGACATCAGAATGAGAGTCTAAACAGCTGATAAAAACATCACAATGATCCACACCGCTCCAGTCTATCAGATGGCATTTGGAGAAGTGAAAAGCAAGTCTTTGTAAAAGAACCACTGATGGACGCGGATTTGTTCAAAGAAAAACAGCTCTGTGTTAATTAATCCTTTCAATGAAAAAGAAAGAAAATTACTTCATTAAAGATTTAAAGACCCAGTCAGAAATCCAGTCTTCATCTCTTTTTTTATTGAGTGAGAACACTGTTTCTAATGAGCTATGAATGATGGGAGTGATGTGATCACTCAAGAGAGCTGTTATCAGTGTATAACTGCACAGCTCAGGGTAATAAAACACATCTGAACGCAGATACATGATGAGGATAACTCAGATCTAAAGCATGTGTTGCCAAGTAACGGGTTTCCATGGTGACAGTCAGTTTGTGCTGTTATGGGATGCCCCACTGCTGTGTTTGTGTGCGTGTTTAACACAATAATGAACGTGATCACACAGCAGTTGAAAATAAAGGTTCTCCTTCCCTGACACAAAGTTAGCAGCAGTGCGTGCAAAATTAAGGCAGCATGCATTTTGCAACATGTTAACTTTATTTAAATCACTTGTGAGGGGCGCTCTTTTTGTGGAGTGCATATTGTTACCTATGAAGAGCATTTGATGCATCGACTTATATATGGTTTTAACAGTATACAATATATTCTTTGGCCAAATCTGACATAGCTGCATTAACTGTATCCTGTTATACAAATTGCAGAAATGTGATAATACATATTTAATTCAATTACTACCAAAAATACTACAATATTAGAATAGAATAACAATAGAATAGTAATTTCTTTAACTTTTTAAAGCTTTTTTAAACTTTTCTGTTAACTTAGCAACATGCTAACATGCTACATAAATATGCAGCTCTGGAAATAATAATGCACCAATATCGATAGTGGTATCAGTATCGGCCTGATACCACATGTGAAAAGTGCTATTTCTAGACAATGTTAACCATTCAAATATTCATGCCTGTATAGCTGATGTGCTGATAAGCAAAGTAGGCAAATGCACGTGCTTGTCAAGTGTATACTCATACTTTATTTAAAGGTGCCATAGAATGAAAAACTGAGTTTACTTTGGCATGGTTGAATAATAACAGTTCAGTACATGTACACAA
>JAUMHG010000079.1:14081840-14094539 GCA_032359395.1 Enteromius anoplus | reverse complement strand
TCTCTCTCTCTCTCTCTCTCTCTCTCTCTCTCTCTCTCTCTCTCTCTCTCTCTATATATATATATATATATAATGTAGGTAACACTTTACAATAAGGTGACATTTTTTTAACATTAGTTAATGTATTAACTAACATTAACAAACATTTAGCAATGCATTTATTACACTATTTATTCATCTTTGTTAATGTTCGTTAATAAAAATACAGTTGTTCATTGTTCATTCATGTTAGTTCACATTGCATTAACTACTGTTAACAAACACTAATGCATTAGTAAATGCTGAAATTAACATTAACTAAGATAATAAATGCTGTTGAAGTATTGTTCATTCTTAGCTCATGTTTACAAATGTTGTTCACCAATGTTAACTAATGAACCTCAGTGCGAAGTGTTACCATCATTTATTTACTTATTTATTTATTTATTTATTTATGCCTATTCTTTATTGTGATCCCTTTTCAAAATTCTATTCTATTTTACTGATAATTTGAAATATGGTTTTAGAGAACCAATCAGATTCTCTTCGAATTGACTCATTCACTCCCTCACTCATTCATTCATTAATAAAGAAATAAAGAAAATCACTTATTTTCTGATACGTAACATCTACACAAACAGCATGAACACCAGCTGGAAACTGATGCTCAGCAAACATAAACCCGCAAGGTTCACCGATGGAGAGGACATTTACACAGCGCATATGAACACACATATTGGGCACATATGGTTGAAATCGTAGGTCAGTGTAAAGTGTGACACACACTCAAACCTTTAGCTGGGACGATTATATTAAACAACGCAATATTCTTTCTGGTCAATATTTTTCTAGCAAACAGTAACAACAAAGGAGTGAAGGGCTGTAGGTGTTCTCCTTATGTTGTGTGCATTTTCCTTTCATAAACACTGACCTTTATTCATGCAGAAATGATAACTGATCATACTTAGCTTGCATATCTGATTCTGCTGCAGTTGTTTTATCCTCAATGCCGTGTCATGTTCAACAAGCACAGGACACACATTGTGTTCTGCCCTTACAGGACTGTGAAGGGTAAATCACATACACACAGGACTACTATAATTCTCAAAACAGTGATCATCTACGCATCTCACATTTTCTAAACACAACCTGCATTTTGGCCTTTTGCATGTTCAGTTCAGTTCAAGATATATTTTCTTTCCCAGTTAGCCAAATATTTGGTCTAGTCGCCTGCACCATCCAATAACAATTACTTCATTTTTCATGTATCACCCTGGCTTTAATTATGTTCACAGGCTATTACACACTTTAATCGTTGGTTTTAGACGCACAATAACCCATTTTACTGAGGCAGCTCATAAGAGAGAAAAACTCCAATACCTTCGGCAGTCTGAGAAGGAAAACTTTATTTTCTGTTTTCAAGTGGGCATGCTTGAGATTTTATGGCTGTAGTAATATTTCAAAGCTGCTGGTGCTTTCATGAGCTATTCCTGACACAAAGACAAACCACAAAAACAGACTGCACTGTACAGATGATCTAAAATAGAAGATGCAAAAACTTTCTGCAAAAATAAACATTATGCCGTCTCGAAGGAAGTTATTGTGTTTTATTTTATTACGAATATTAATCTTATTTCATTAAGATATCTATGTATCTATCTATGGAGAAACATTTGTCATTCCCAAAAGTATACACTTACCCTCCAGAATGCTCTGTCCGCGGTCGGTTCTTCAACAGCAGACGCACGTTTCCAAAGAATTCATGCTGTTTTCAGACTGTTGTTCACCGTGACACTGAGCCTCAAAGAACCGGCTGTCATTGCGGGTTTCAGTTCAAACTGCGCTCTTACGATAGACCCATCGCGCAATCTCGCCGCCTCCCTGAGCGACGCGACGCGTCTTTTTATCTGCGCGAGTCTGGGAGCTATGGAGCTGCACAACAATGTAAAACCAGACCCGACGTAAAAAATAAATAAATAATAATAAAATAAGCAATAATTATAATGAGAAAAGGCAACAAAAACTTAAGTAATAAAAAAGGTAATAAGAATAAAATAGGCAACAAAACTTGCAAAGCACTTTAACCTTTAAAATTATAATTTATTGATACGTTTTAACATGCGTTGAATAAGCTATTTAAAATCGAGTGTTTATCGTTTTGTTATAAAAGATAATATAACTAAAAGGGAGTTGTTTAAATATTTGAGTTCAACGCAAATCCATCCTTTTATTTTGAAATACTGCCACGGAAGTTCAGTCGCGCGAAAAAAGGTGACGTCGCGCGCTCTCTCAGCCAATGGAGACTTAGGTAGGAAGCACGCAGACTCAATCAGAAGGTCTCTCCGCGCGCACGTTGATTTGTTTATGTTTATTTGGAGGAGAGAGTCTCATGGAGGCTGTGCTGGGACACCTGACCGACATCCTGGAGCTGCTGGCAGTGTCCCAGACGGACCGCGTCGGTGAGTGGGATTATAACACCGTGCTCCGGGCGTTTCAGTGGGCTGAGTACTGCGAGCAGCTGCACTCCCGCCTCCATTCCAACCCCGCGGTCCGCTCCGCGCTCGAAGCCGCTCTGAGCGACACCAGCCGGCGTCTGCGGGAAACTCTGCCCCCGTGCTCTCCGGTCACATTCTCTGAACTGGCCCAGTGTCGGCACGTGCTGCTCGTTCATTTGCTCAGAAATCCTTGCGCGCCCAACTCCGTCATCCAGATGCTTTTAGATCCCCAAACCGCTGCACTTGAATCCCAGTTTGACCAAAACAGCCTAATGACGTGCAAGTCAGCGTTTAATCTGTTGTGCCGCACGCTGAACAGCACGGGTCAGGCTGAAGCAGTGGTCAGAGGCGGACTGCTGGGGAAGCTCTTGAGCTCTGTGCTGAGTCGCTCTGGTAATGATGGGTACGCGAGAACGCTGCTGGACTCCATCCTTCAGGACAGCGCGGGAAACCCGGAGAGCCTTTTTGACGTCATGGCAGCTGCGTTCCTTGGCCCCGATGACGAAACGAGCTCCGTCACTCAGCGTTGCGTCCTCGCGTGGCTGCGAGAGCGCGAGGAGCGTTTGCGCGAAGCGTGCGGATCTCTGTCTCCCGGGCTTTGCGCTGTCCTCTCCCGACGGTCGTGCGAGTTTAAGCAGGCATACTGGGGGGTTTTGAAACATTGGGCTGCCTGCTTGGAGTATGACGTCCTGGAGAGTCAGTGGGTGGTGACGTCAGACGAGCCGGTTACTTTTAATGCACTGACTGATCGGTTCAAGGATTTATTGCGTTCAGGACCAGCATTGAGAGAGGAGACAGAAACTGAGCTCAGAACACTTAAACGGGAAGATGGAGACTTTAATGTAACGGGTATAAGTATATGGACTGATCTAATCATTAAGATTAAGCTGTAAATGTATCAGATTGGAAGTTCGTAATTACCTTTTTATATATTGTATTTTATTTTCCTATTTTTTTAATTGAACTGTTTTGTAACAATTTTATTAATATTGTTATTTAGTAATAGTATTGTATGCTTTTTTTATATAAGAGCTGATCACAATTTATTCCTTCATATATTTTGTCAGTTTTTTTATTAAAAATCAGAACATGATTTTGTTCTTCAGCACTGGAAAAAAAGAAAGAAAGGAGCAGTAACAGAGTTCATTGGTCTCCCAACAGAAAGGGGGCGACAGTGCTCTTCAAACCATTAGCCATGTGCTTTATCTGAGGCCTGGGTTCCTACTGTTTTGTTTTTTTCATTTAAGAATAATTAATAATTAATAAAGCTCTTAAACTTTTATTATATGTTACTGTTGTCGTCTTGTCTAAAGATTCTGTATTTCCTGAATATTCTGCCTCATTGAATACCTCTTTAGATGCATAGAACAGAAATGGCATCCTTCTCAAAGCCATAGGAAATATAAAATATTAGATTATTATAATAGTTTAATTTAAAGCTTAATCTTTTACATTTCCCTGTCCGTCTACTTCTTATAAAGTCAGTAAGGCTTTTAATAATAAGATGAAATAATATATTGGTAATAAATGAATGAAATCATATTAGGTTTGAGAAGTAGGATAAACACATTCATTTTTATTTGAATTATTGATCGTTAACTGTGTATAACTTTGGAAGGTGTTTGTCTTTTAAACATTCAAATAAATTAAAATTATTATTGTTTTTTTCATCTCATAGGCCTACTTGAAGTATCCATGAGATAGTAAAATAAATATTTTAATAATGAAGTATCACATTTTGTGGTTGTGACATGACATGTAAATAAGTGTCTTAATCTTTTTGCTTTTATGTCAGTGTGGTACTATTTAATACAATTTTCATGTAATTTGGAATCAGTAACGGTTTAATATTTGTAAATATATCTATCTGTATCGCTACACTGCACAGTAGGCTCATTCTGTATTTCATCTATACTGTATAATTAAAAAAAATACACTCCTTCATTAAAGAGAAATGCTGCTGGGCTGCACTGAATAGGCTGCGTGACAGATGGTGGCATCACCGTCACCTTGGAAACCGTTGGCATTAAGCACAGGATTCATTTGAAATAGAGGAAGAGGCCAGGCAGTGAACGCGTGCGCCTCTTAAATTGGTCCCCGGGGACGCGCAGACGCGTGCTTCATGGGCTGGGTTTCATATGTCTGTCACATTAAGGAGGAGGAGGAAGAGACCAGGAATCGGCACGGGTTGGGTTCACTCCACGTTCAGTGATTTATGAGGTCACTTGAGGATGTCGAAAGCAGCGACGAAGCCTCATCGCTTATGACTTCATCTGAAATCTCAACAGCATCGTAATGATTTAAAAGAGGACCTCATTTCCTTTTCAAACAGGTGGAGTTGTCTTAATACAGAATCAGTCAGTCTAATCTGATCTCGACATCAAGCAGAATATGCAGAATTCATGGTTTTGATTGTTTTTGGGGGACTGAATTTATTCTAGTAAGCCTATTTATACCTGTATTTTCTATATTTAAAAACGTGTTGTGCTTTGATTATAGTGAACACACAAGTTTTAGCAGCTATTATTTTGGAAGCGTTTGTCTTTTAAACTCATAAAAATTCCAGTCTTGTCTCATAATAAATGCGAATAAACACAAAAACTCGTGGTATTGATAACGTTACACAAACATGGACTGACGTAGTTTTCGCTTGCATATGATGCAAAATTTGTTGGAAACTGGACATAACTATGTGGCACCATTGTGCAGCAGCAAATAACAGTAAATGGGTGCAAATATAGGGCCCCATTCCTATATTTGTCTGAGGCCCAAAATTACCTAAATCTGCCCCTGCGCACATTAATGATTCATAATCGGGTTGCAAAATCCACAAATTGACCAACTTTTTTGTCATTTGTCCTCTTTCACCTAATATATTTTTATTTAAAGGCCCCCCCGAAATTTTTAAATAAAATACTGTTAAGACAAATTCACTTATAGCAAGGTCCCCTGCAGTTCTTTCAACAGACGCAATTTGGAAAACCTTAAATATATATTTTTTGACATTTTAATCGATGTGGGGGAAAAAGTTCAAAAGTAATCTAAAAGTAGTTCAATAATATTACCTAAATGACCTGTGTAATGGATTGCATAACTACAATTGTCGTCATGTAATCTACCCGGATGGCAGCTAATATGTAAATGGGTTTTAGAAAATATTTCATATGTGAGGCTAAACGTTTTTAATTAGTGAGCAAAAACCAAAGAGCGCTGCAATTGCCCTCTTCTTCATGGACAGAAACTGCAGACACTTCAAAGTAGTTTCTCTCTGTTCCGATGCTCTAGAGATGCTGCGCTTTCTCCGACAGCAGACAAATAGTTCTTCGGTTTTTTTTCCTCTCGTCCCCGTCTCCTTGGAAACAAAGAAAATGTGTTTTCTCAGCTCAAATATGCACTGAGAGAGCAGCAGGGCGATGCTGAGAAAACACAACCGTTTCCACAGTGAATAATCAGAGGCGAGATTTCCTTCCTAACGCAGCAATTCATTACGGACTTCTCTTTGAAACGGGAGGAAGCATCTTGATGTCATTATTCACTGCCATAATACAGATATTGCGGGAATGCTGGAATGTCTTTGAAGTATTCCGTGCAAATGAATTACTCGTAAACACAGAGCCTGTCTCCCAATGTGCACATCCTAGATTCTGTGTGATATTAGTTATTTTCAATACTATTTTGGGCAGGGTGGATAGTATGCACATTGGGAAGCAGGGATGATTGTGCTTATTAATAATTTGAATTTAGCACACACATAATTCATTTATTTTCAGCTTTACAATTAAAGACCCCATTAAATGATTGACGAGTGGTATGTTGTCATGTTTCCTATTGAAACTGACATTTTGGATGGGGCGTATTCAAGAGCAAATAGCTTTATGTCACAGCCCTGATGCAAGATAAGGTCATCATCATTCATGAGGAAGCCAAGCTAGACTTCTTCAACAGACACACACCATCACAACACCAACTCTGTCAGCCTGCTTTTGTAATGTCATGTGATCTGTATTTTTGGTTGGATTTCCAGTGGTTTTGACTGCTGAACTAATGCAGTAGTGATTCTAGCAACGGTGCCACAGTATAACTCAATCTACACACTTGTGAAATGGCTTTTAAATGACCAAGTGGACTGGTTATTTAGCACTTTATTAATATAACACAGAGGTGAAATGAAAACACATGTTTTCCACATATAAAGGCACACCGATCTAGTCCCTGTAGACTTGGTGAGCTGGTGTGAGCGTTTGTTGGGGGCGGGGTGTTGACAGCACCAATGAGGACATGGTTTGTTAAACATGTGATGAAAAGCACAGCTTGGACAGACTGCAGACAGATGAAGGATCCTGCTTTTTAGAAAGAAGCGGAGCAGATGAATATCGAAGGACAAACATTGATATTCCTTTGTCACTTGTTCCCATTGTACGCCTCTATTGTTCATAGTGTGTTTTACATTCCGCAATATTCAAGCAATGGTATATTAATTTTCGTAATAAAACTTCTGACAGATGCAGATATCAATATGAGACCTATATATATATATATATATATATATATATATATATATATATATAGTGATATTCTTTGGACCAACATTTTTAGATCAGCAAATCTATTGGATAGTATAAAACATCTCCATATTCACTTATACATGGAAAAACCCATAAACTAGACGTAGATCAGTTATGCTTCTTTATCTGACTTGTAGATGTCATTGAAGTTCTAGTTTGTGTAGCAGTTGTTTTGTGAGTAATAGCAGAATTACTCAGAGGTTCCAGACAAACTGCCTTTGGTTTAATTAGCACTTGCTCTGTTTGTAATATCTGCTGATCAGTTGTTCACACCTACATCACTCATGTGTTCTCAGTTCTGCACAAGAGCACAGAGAGGAAGTGAAAAATATTTAAAGTGATATGACTATTTAGCTTGTTCGGATCCTCCCAACCTAAGAAAGAAAGACAAAAGGTATTGAATGGAAAGAGTAGAATTGAAAGAATCATTATTGGGAAGAGGGACAGGAATCTGAATTGTACAATAGAAGGGGAACCGGAAAGGAAGGAGGAGCAAAATTGGAAAGGGATAAGGGAATGTAAAGAGAAAACAGTATAGTGAGATGAACAAGAATGAGAAGAAAAGGAGAGAGGGCAACCATAAAGGTAGAGCAAGGTGAAGAGAAAACAAGCCAAAAAAAGTGTAGACCTTGGAATACATCGATCGGCAAGTCTTAGATTGGGGTTGGAGCTAAATTTCGTACTTCCTCCCAATTTCAGTTCGCTTCTGTACTCAGTCTGATATAGCAAACCTGTTCCCATTTTATCTCCGGCTTCGCACCAGCCATCCAACCAACGAACAGAGGGCGGGCTCAGAGCCACGACATAGACGCCAAGCGCCGAATTAATGGGAAAGAGTAGTTGAACAGGAAAAAGAACATGAAATGAAGGGCTGGTGATTGCCAAATGGAGACTGACGTTTGACTCATATCCAGTATTTGAGAACACAGAGCCTAATGTGTCACAGACTCACAGTTTCAACATGTCGGTGTCTAAAGCATTGTTTCTTAGACATAATTATCAGAATTATTATATCAGAATAGACATTATTTGCTTTCCATTTGTCCTCTTGTGCACTTATGTACTAGTGCTGTTTGTTGACTTCAGCTCAGCATTCAACAACCCTCTAAGCTAATCACTAAACTGAGAGACCTGGACATTAACATCACATTTTGCAATTGGATTATGGACTTTCTGACCGACAGACCACAGCATGTCAGGTCAGGCCACATCTGCTCCACCAGCATTACACTTAACACAGGGCTGTGTGCTGAGCCCCATCCTCTACTCCATCTTCACCCATGACTGCAGACCTGTATGTGGATCCAACTCTATCATCAAGTTTGCAGACAATACCATGATGATCAGTCTCATCAGCAATAGCAACAGCGAGACCAAGACCAAGAAGCTTATTTTGGACCTCAGGAAGGTGAGAAGAGGCTCACATGATCCCATTCACATCAACGGGATGGCTGTTAAGTCTGTTTCATTCTTCAAGTTCCTGGGGACCCACATCTCGGTGGACCCAACCTGGACCACCAACACCTCCAGCCTTGTCAAGAAAACTCACCAGCGCCTCTTCTTCTTGAGAACACTAAAGAAGAACCGGTTGTCCTCAGCCATCCTGGTGAACTTCTATCGCTGAACAATAGAGAGCATCCTTAGCAACTGTGTCACAGTGTGGTACGGGAGCTGCTCTGTTGCTGAGCACAAGGCACTGCAGCGGGTGGTGAAAACTGCCCAGCGCATCATAGGGACTCCACTTCCATCCATTGAGGACATCCAGAAAAAACACTGCCTGCGTCGAGCATGGCAAGATTAATGTGCAATTTCTGATTATAGTTAATGCAAACTGTATATTATGTTCATATTACTGTATATGGATCTGTAAATATTATCCAGTTTCTGCTTGTACATATCTGCTATATACACACTTATACCTGTATCCTGCAATTGCTGCTTATTGCACTGCTGGTTAGACCTAAACTGCATTTCGTTGCCTTGTACTTGTACATTTGTAATGACAATGAAGTTCAGTCTAATCTAATCTAATCTAAGAGCAGTAGTTCAGAACAGAACAGTCTTTCGTTATATTGCCTGGCTTCATCAGCAGACACGATGCCATACAACACTCTCGACAGCTCTGCTGATAGATAACTATATAAATAGATCTCTACATGGACCAGAGAGTGTGTTCACAGCAGCAGCTGTTAGTGAGAACACGTGAGGTTTGCTAGGAGTATTTGCCACACAGTCTGGGGTAATGAATCCAGGAAGTGGGCCAGGTTCTGCAATACATGTAGTGTAGTGGTAGCGTAATGGTTAAATGTCAGAGTTGAATGGACGCTGTTGTTTAGAGTTCCTCAGATCCATCCCTGAGGACCAGTTTAATCTTCTTGTAATTCTGAAGACCTTGATTGGCTTAATCACAAAGTCTTAGATTGGGGTTAGAGCTAGACTCTACAAGGTTGTATCTTACAAAACCTGATATAACTTCCAGTAAACAAGTATTGGTTATTTCAGTGTCCACATAGTGACCAATCCTGCTCCTGGAGGGCCAATTTCCCGCAGAGCTTAGCTCATCTAGCCCCAACATATTTACCTGGAAGTTTCTTGTAATTCTGAAGATGTTCAGGTGTGTCTATTTAGGATTGGAGCCAAACTCTGCAGTAAAATTTGCACCTAAAAGAGGTAATCGGATACGACATACACTTTTACAAGTTGCGTTGAACTGAAATGTGTCATGCAGTCCACCATTGTTTCGATGGTGGAGCAGGTGTTGACCAGAATGACTCCTAAGCGATTGAAGTGTTTTGTTGTTGGATTTAATAATGAACATAGCAGTAGTAATTCACTCCCTACAGACGCAGTGGGTTACCTTTGTTTTTGAAGGAAAACCCACCCGATTTACCTAAATGCATGTTTGTTCACGCAAATCATTTGTTATCTGGCGTCATCTACATTGTTATAAGGTTATATTATTAATGGTTTTTTTTTCTAATAACATGCTAGCTAGCAAGTTTCACAGCTAAAGTAAGTAGTCTCATGAGAACGACTCATCACCCAATGGAAGAGAGGGTCAGCAGAGCTCATTAGCATTTAAAGCAACATGGATTTCTGAAAACCGAGCTGTTTTTGTAATAAAAATAATAAAAGTGTTGTTTGATAATACCGTTGAGAAATTGTAACCAAAGTATGTTATAGAGATGTATGTTTAAGAATAGGAGTGGACACCCCTGTTTAGATAATTCAGTAAATTTAAGTAAAATCACTTTGGCATTTTTTGTAATGTAAACAGTCAAAACGTCAAAATAGTCAAAAAAAGTTTTATTTAAATTATATTATTTGCACATTTATGAGCACGTAACCCAAACCCCTGCCCCTGAACCTACCATCTGTCAATAACACACAAGATATATCAGGCAGATACAACCACCGTCATAACTTATTTGAAATATATATATATATATTCCAAGTCTTCTGATGCAAAACGATTGCTTTGTGAGAGGAATAGATGCGGTCGCTGTCTCAATCTTCCATGTCCTCCCTGTGCGCTGCTGCAGTCTGTGCGATTTCAAAGAATGCCGCTACAAGAATCCTTATGTCAACTTTGGTTGTGAAATGCCATTGGCTCTTGCATGTCTCGTGACCCATTGCATTATGCTGTTGTGAAATACTATTAGCTCTTGTGACCGATTGCGTCATGGTATGGGACGGGAGTATGTTTCCTGAATGAGATGACGTTGATGTTTGTGCAATAAATATCTGTGCAGTAACTGCATTTGCCTGTGTGTGTGTTTATATTGTTTAGAGGTGGGTAAGTTTGGGCTTTGGTGCTCCAATATATGTAAAACATTATATAATAAATGCATTTATGCACGCAAACCATTACATCAAGCACAACAACTGAAAACCACTGAGGACCCTATGCGTCGAAAAGTGACTACAAAGGGGTACCTTGACCATCAAAAAGTGACGCAAAATGGTCTTGACCAAGCGTCAAAATGTGACGAATTGGGGGTGAGAATGTGTTGACTCCTCACTCCTAACCAGTCCTATCCTAGTTTGGGATATATTCTCTGGTTTCAGGCTATATTTTAAGCTCAGAGTCTTCTCTTCCTAAATTACACCAAATACGCATACTACTTGTTTAGTCTGATTACATGGAAGTACAATCTTGTGAAGTGATACTTTTGTCTTATTAATGTTCACAAGGTTGTCATCTAAATTAACTTAGTTAACCGCCCCTTCATAGTATTATTTAGAAAGTCAAAGAAGTGGAGGAGATGGGGAGGTGGAAGAATGCCAGAACAATATGTCTCTGGGATGGCTCAGTGGCTGCTGTTTATATACACAATAATGATGATTGACAGGACTAAATGAATAGGCTGCTCATGAACCTATGTTTGGAACTTCATTTGTGAGCTTTGTTGGACAGCTTTTGTGTCTAAAGGGTGCCTGTGATGAGTTGAAATGCTCAAAGTTCACTTGGTCTTGGCAAGTGTTTTTACAAAACTGGCGACTTCAGTTGTGTGACGATCAGTTGAGACGGATTTAAAAATGTAAAACGACACATCCATCCTAGATGCTTTGCAATGAATGCAAGGAATGCACAATTAAACCATAATTTTTCATTTCGATTCAGTCCTCTGCTTTTTCATCTCTTTACATTTTTTCCCCCTGGTCTCATCTAAATAGCATTTTAATCAAAGGCTGCATGTGTTAGAGAGAGTGAGAGAGAGAGAGCTGTAGCATTCATTAAAATCTAAGCCTGTCATGCACATACATGCACAGATCCCATCTGCTGAGGGTCAGCTCTGAATAGGAGAGTCGGCCCCTGGGGACGTGTTGGCCCTTCTCGGTGTGTGCTTAAGCGGATTTGGCTCTTGCTCTTTCGCTCTCTGTCTGTCTCCCTCTCCCGTCTTCTTCTGAAAGCCGCTCTCTCTCCTCTTAATCACTGTCAAAGTGAGAGGTGAGAGGCCTTGAGTCACACCTGAGCCCCAACCCAGAGGAAAATCACAAAGCAGATCTCTTAAACATCTCAGTTGTTTCTCCTAGACAGGAATAAGATTAAATGGGAAGCAATAAATAATCAACTGTTGGTCTCCACAGAGCAGATCTGGCAACCTGAGCCAATGCAGAAATGCTTTTTCAAGGGAGAAAAAAATACTGTCAGATCCCACGGCATCAGCAGGATCGAACTATTTTAAGATGGTGTGAAGAACAAGGCGGTGGAAGGAAGAGGGGATGATTCTCAGACACAGAAAAGTGTTGATAAGTGATGAAATATTCATTTAGTTCCGTGCCTATATGTGTGCCGTACTACCAGACACCAGGCTTTTTTGGACTCATTTCACCGGCAAAGCTGTCAGGTTTCAGATACAGGGACTTCAGCTAGAATTTGTGATATTTGTGAAGCAGAGAACCTTCTTCCGCCTGTGTTTGGGGAGAGTAATTTAAAACCTAATTACATGAATAAATGCCTCAGGGCATCAATAGTTCATAAACATGATGGAAAGGAGCAACTGGCAAGCACATTCATAAGATGAAAAACCGGCTTCTTAATCCCTAGGAACCTTATTTGTAATTTAGCACACCATATATTGATCAGTTACATTGTTGAATCTAGAATTTCTTTTTCAATCTTTAAATAAGTAAATAACACTGTTAAAAACAAGAAT
>JAUMHG010000079.1:14062355-14081740 GCA_032359395.1 Enteromius anoplus | reverse complement strand
CCTGTGTGTCATTGTGGCTATAGTTGTGCTGACTGTAGAGATTCAGCTTGTAAGCAATTTTATTCAGAAAGATTTAGAACAATTCTTAAAACTTTACAGATATTTTAATGGTATAGAAATTGTCCTTGGCATCATTTAATACTAGGGTGATATGACTACTTGTTAAAACATCTATAGGGTTGCTAGGATGCTCAGGCTGGTTAATAATGCATTACCAGGTGGTTTCTATGGCATTCTGAGTTTGTAACTTGTTTTTTTTTTATGCTGCTGTTAGGATTTTGAGGTTATGGTTGAGCTTGTGGGTGGTTGGTAATGCATTTCTAAGTGCTTTTTTCAGTGCTTTTTTCACTTTTTATTGTTTACTTATTACATGTATTATTATTATTATTTTCCTTTTGCTTTATTGTGTCAGTAAAGTACATTTAATGGTACGATTCAAACAAGTTTAATGAAAAAGTAATCTAAAAGTAGTTTGATTACTGAAAATCTATTTTACATACTAACTCATTACTAGCTACAGTTTTCACCATGTGATCTGCAATCAGTAACTGACTACAATTTGTAAGTAATCTACCCAGTGCTGGATTTAGTTAGTTGTCACATTTGATCACTCCATACACACTCCAAAAAAAAAATAAAAAAAATTGGATGAACTCAATTTAATTAAGGGCACGATTGAGACACGGGAAGGCATTCGGATCCATGAGCAATGTTTATTAAAGGACACACACAGTAAAACAGGCAGGAAGGTCAATAACAGCAAACGGGTATATCAGAGTCAAAAGCAAGAGAATAATCCGAGTTCGTGGCAAAGGGTCAGGCGATGAGGCGAACAGAGTCCAGAGGGGCAAGGCAAGAGCGAGAGTCCGAGAGCAGGCTTAGGTCCAGGTCCAGGGAGGCAGAGAAACACGGATGGCTTGACAACGGGGAAAACAGACGTACATCCAACATTGACGAGCGACTAACAAAAGGATATCCGAGGTGTTTATACATGTGACATAAGGCGGAGAAACAATGAATCACCTTGGCAACAAACAAGAGAGGCGGAGACATGAGTTCAGATAATTAGTCCATACAATGTAAACGGAGACATGAAACACAGACATAGTTCATGGAGGGCTGGAGTGTCATCCAAAGCTGAACATGACTGCAGGATTTCCATCTAATAAATATGTGTAGCCCCAAATCATAAAAAACAAATGAATGCAATGAAATTTAAATAAGTTGGGTCAACTCAATTTGAACAAATAAGATATTAACAAAAATGATATAAAAATGAAATAAATTAATAGGAAGACATCCTTTTACACTGAAAAAATGTTTTGTGTTTGATTGACTTAACTTTAGGCATTAGCCAACTTGTTGTGCATAACATAAGATGGTTTTGATACTTCCATGGCGTGCCCAGAGTATTTTTATCGTTATTATTTAAAATAGCTTTGATTAATGTTCCCCAAGCACATGCTCTACACTTCACCACACTGGTAACCCACCAAAGCACCAACATACCAGAAGGTCTTTCAAAATACAAACATAAAAGAGCATTAAACAATAACAAGGGAAACAAAACAGAACTGTTTCAAGTCGGTTCAACACAATGCAGTTAATAAAAAAGGAAACCAAACATAATGGTGTTCAATGAAAATAAGATTTTTTAAATAAACTGAAAATTGTTGGAGAGTCTTTTTTTTGAGTGCACAATCATTGTGTAAAATGGGATGAATGTTTTTTTTTTCAGAAATGATACGGCCCTTACCATAATTTGATGCTGCATCCCGGCACTATGACACAAAAAAAAATAAAACCCATTAAAAATGAGGCATTTGTTGCATCCAGTGTCGACATAATTACTGATTATCATGACTTAGTATTGTCTTTTTAGGTGGCACATTGCATTGCATCACATAAACATGACCATGTCTGTGTTTGTCATCTGAGAAATGAGAAACAAAAAACACTACACGTCACTGCTCAAAAGTCTTATTTGAATAGTAAATAGCAGATTCTTTTAATAAGATAACTTACTTAAAAAAAGCACTGGACTTTCCTTACCCTAACCCTAAACTTGACGTTGCATCATATGACCCCTTTAAATAGCACTGGCTATGGCTCCATCTTGGTGTAGATGGTGTTTATAGACATAAACATGTCCATGGTTGTTATGCAGAGAGAAGGACCCAGAGGCAAAGGAGCAGGTTAACTTAGATTTAATGTCTTTTAAAATGGAAAACAGAAACACTGGCAATCAGCCTAAACACAGTCGTATCCGTGATGCGAAACTGGAATGTAGTCTGTTAGTCTTTTGGGGAGCGGCAGGGGTCCACACTCCAAACACATTGCCCGCGGACGGCGGCAATCCAGTCACAAAATCTAGGGCGATGTGCGACCATGGACGAGACGGAATGGGTAAAGGTCGCAGCAACCCTGCCGGAGAAGAATTACTAGATTTAGATTGAGCGCAGACGGCGCAAGCGACAACAAAATGGTGGACATCGCAAGCAACAGTGGGCCACCAGAAGCGACAGAGGACTGAGGCCAAGGTACCCTTAATCCCGTGGTGAGCCGCTAAACGGGACGCATGACACCAACGTAAGACAGCGGAACGAACGGACGCTGGAACAAAAAGCTTGCCAGTAGGACAGCCGTGAGGAACAGTGGCGCAGGACAGAGCCTTTTTGACTTGTCGTTCGGTACCACAGACTAGGGCCCCGACAACGCAGTTACAGGGTAGAATTGACTCGGAGCCAAGAGAATTGTCGGTCGGTTCGAACACACGGGAAAGCGTGTCAGGTTTGGTATTCTTTGAAACGGGCCTATAGGAAATAACGAAATCGAAACGGTCAAAAAAAAAGAGCCCAGCGCGCTTGACGGGCGTTTAGTCTTTTTGCAGAACGAATAATAGGCGAGGTTTCGGTGATCGGTCCAGACGACGAACGGAAGGGCTGCCCCCTCAAGCCAATGCCGCCATTCCCCGAGGGCTAAACGAATGGCGAGAATTCCCGGTTACCGACGTCGTAATTTTGCTCGGCCGGTGACAACCGATGGGAAAAGAAAGCACAAGGATGCACCCGACCATCGACAGCCGAACGTTGCGACAAAACTGCTCCGACCCCGACGTTAGAGGCATCGACCTCGACTTTGAACTGTTTAGTTGTGTCCGAGGTGATAAGAATAGGAGCGGAGGAAAACAGACTCTTTAATTTATCGAAGGCCTGTTGAGCTGCCTCGGACCAGACAAAACTAGACAGGGTGGAAGTCAGAGTGGTAAGGGGCGTGGCCACTATCCCGAAATTACGAATAAAGTGCCGGTAAAAATTTGCAAACCCCAAAAATCTCTGAAGCGCCAAGCGGGACTCGGGGACAGGCCAATCCAAAATAGCGCGCACCTTGGACATATCCATGTTAATGCCATCGGCAGTGACGACGAAACCTAAAAAGGTTACAGAATTGATGTGAAAAGCACACTTTTCCGCTTTGACAAAGAGACAATTTTCTAATAGACGCTGAAGTATGCGACAAACATACTGAATATGTTCTGACATGGACGCGGAAAAAATTAAAATGTCGTCCAGGTAGACGAAGACGAAAATGTTTAGCATGTCCCTCAGGACGTCGTTAACGAGCGCCTTAAAAACAGCTGGAGTGTTTGCTAACCCGAAGGGAAGAACCCGGTATTCAAAGTGCCCCAACGGAGTATTAAAGGCCGTCTTCCATTCGTCGCCCTCCTTTATGCGCATTAGATGATACGCATTACGGAGATCGAGTTTAGTAAATACTTTAGCCCCTTGTAGCATCTCGAAGGCTGACGACATAAGTGGCAACGGGTAGCGGTTCTTGACAGTTATGTCGTTTAAACCCCGATAGTCAATACAGGGATGAAGCGAGCCATCATTCTTAGTGACAAAAAAAAAACAGCCCCGGCGGGGAAAGACGAAGGGACGATGGTACCCGCAGCTAAAGATTCAGCCAAATTCTTCTCCAGCGCAGCGCGTTCTGGCAGGGACAGAGAGTACAGTTTACCATGAGGAGGCGTACAACTGGGAAGGAGGTCGATGCTGCAATCGTACGGCCGGTGAGGAGGGAGCGAGGTGGCCCGGGACCGACTGAATACCGCTCACAGATCGTGGTAATCCTCCGGTGTGATAGAAAGATCGCCCGTTTCCTCCTGAAACATAGAGACAGAGGACACAACAGGAATAGCAGAAGCCAAACATTTGACATGACAAGATAAACTCCAAGACAAAATAGTTCCCTTAGCCCAATTAATCAGAGGATTATGTAGCATGAGCCAAAGATGCCCTAAAACAAGAGGAGTAAGGGGGGAATGAAAAACAAAAAAAGAAATTGTCTCATGATGATTCCCCGACACGGTGAGGTTAATAGGGGCTGTGATTCTGCGAATCCTCGAGAGGATGCTCCCATCCAGAGCAAACACAGGTAGAGGGGGGGGTCAATGTCTTTAAGGGGAATGCTGTTCTTAAGGGCCCAACCTTCATCAATAAAACTGCCTTTGTCCCCTGAATCAATGAGCGATAAGCAAGAGTGAGACATACCTTCAAAAGAAAGGTGAACGGGAAAAGAGGTACGTGAGGTGGTGGCAGAGGAAAAAGTTGACGCGCTCGCCTGAACTCCTCTGTCTACGGACGAGCGCTGGCTTTTACTGGGCAGCGTGTGGCCATATGACCTTCTGCGCCACAGTAGAGACACAGCCCAAGATGGATGCAACGCTGGCGCTCAGAGGAGGTGATGTGAAGACCGCCGAGCTGCATCGGTCCGGTAAAAGAAGTCGCCTGGGATGGTGGACTCAATGGACTAGACTGGGATCTTGAAGCTGGTATTGGCGCCCGAGGGCGTCCCTCGAAGCGCTGATCTAGACGGATAGCTAACTCCACCAGCAGATCCAGGCTGGTGGGAATCTCTCGTGAGCGGATCTCCTCTTTGACGTCAATTGCCAGACCCTCAAGGAATCGCTCAGCGAGCGCCGGCTCGTTCCATCCACAGGTGGCAGAGAGTGTACAGAACTCAATAGCGTAGTCCGCAGTGGAGCGTCGCCCCTGGCGAAGAGAGGAGAGGCACCGAGAGGTTTCTGAGCCAAACACAGAAAGACTTTGATCATCTCCTCCTTAAAAAGCAGATGTTGGTCGCAGAACCCCGTCTGAGTCTCCCAGACTGCCGCTCCCCAATCCCGAGCCCGACCAGCCAGGAGAGAGATAATAAAGGCGACCTTGGCAGGGTCCCCAGCATAAGTCGATGGCTGTAGAGAGAACACCACGTCACATTGTGTTAAAAAGGCACGGCACTGGGTGGGCTGACCTGAGTAGCTCGGAGGATTGTTAATCCAGGGTTCCTGAAGATGACGAGGAGGTACCGCAGCTGGTTCAGTCCGAAGGTTCAATAATTGATTCGTTAGTTTGGTTACCTGTGCGGTTAGCTCCTCCACCGCATATCTAGCGGCTGCAAGCTCCTCCTGGTGACTCCCCAGCATAGTGCCCTGGAGTTCCACAGCCGAGTCTCCTTCGCTGGGTCCATATTGGTCACATCGTTCTGTTATGCGGAGAGAAGGACCCAGAGGCAAAGGAGCAGGTTAACATTAGATTTAATGTCTTTTAAAAGGGAAAACAGAAACACCGGCAATGAGCCTGAACACAGTCGCATCCGTGATGCGAAACTGGAATGTAGTCTGTTAGTCTTTTGGGGAGCGGCAGGGGTCCACACTCCGGCGTCCACACTCCGGCGTCCAAAGAGAACGCTCCACAGCTCACAAGGAGCGTCCAGGAATGTGAGTCCAAAGGTTCGAGGCGAGCAGTCACGGTGATGAACAATTAACTGGGCAGACACAGGGAAAGAGACTTGTCGTGAACGAAACTTAGACTAGGCTGACTCTACTGGGCACTTCGACAAACGAGCCAAGAAGAGTAGCAACAAAGCAGACACACAGACAAAGGGGTTTAACGATCTGACAACAATGCTAGCGTTAGACAGGTAGATAAGGGGGAGGAAATCAGAGCAAAAGGAGGGACAGGTGCACCGCAATCAGCGCATACTCAGACGTAGATAGCGGACAGCTGCGAGCAGCCGCGAGGGAGAGAGCGAGAGAGAGAGTGGGAGTCAAACCCGGCTTAAGACAGAGAGAAAGGAGAGAGAGAGAAGAGTGGGACTCAAACCTGGCTCGTGACAATGGTTGCAAGCGCATTGCTTTGCAATAGTAAATGGTAGCTGACATGTTGCTTATGTAACAGCTAACAAGTGTGCACTCACATTTACATTGGTGCCATGACCCGGATGGGAGTGAGGTAATGGAGAGTAGCTAGTAGATGCTGTACAGTTAAATTTTACTCCTCTGCCCTCGAGAGGTGTGATAACAACTGATACTAAACATCCATGTTAGTGTGTCCACTTCTCATACCGACTGTTGCTTAGCGGAGCACAACCAGTAGGATGGATGGTTGCTAAGTTCACTCAAACACTGCTTGATGATGGTAATGATGAGTCACAGGTATGACTTTATATAGTTGCTAGGATGTTACGGGGGTTGCTAGCGTATTGATATGTGGTTGTTAAAGTGTTCTGTGGAGTTGCTAGATAATTTCTAGAAGTTATAGTGTTCTGGGTGGTTACTAGAAACTGTAGGTGGCTGCTAGCGTGGAGTTTATCTAAAGGGGCATTTAGTAACCTAACAAATGTAACCCCCTGCAACGCCACACCTTGTTCTTGTTCCGAGTGAGTCTTGAACCCTGGTTTCATTGAGGCAGATAATAACTTGCATTGTTAATAATTGATCTGGGATGAGTTGTTTAATATTTAGGGTTGGGGTTTGTTTAAATAATTAACTCAAAATATTATATCAATACTAATAATGATGCTTGTTTAACAAGGATAATTAAAAAGTGAGAAAAACAATTATGTGAAGCAGAAGGATAGAATATGTGAGCCCAGTGTGACTCAGTAGCCATTGACTCATTCCCGTTTAGTCATTCGTGACTGCAGGTTTAGATGAGAACATTATTTTAGCGCACAGACAGCTTGAGTAAACCTTACTTCTGCCTCTCTGCATGACAGAGTACATCTGATGAACCCCCTTTGCAATAACTGTTCAGGGAGAGTTACGTTGTGTTGGAAGGGGTTCGCAGAAATAATTGTGTTTGGATCCTGGTGTCCCATGAGCCCCGCAGAGGTTTGGTCATTACATACTCATTCTGAATGCTGATTAGAGCCCCACGGCCCCTAGAGATGCTGGGATACCCTTCAACACCTGCTCCCCCGAGCGCAGCACTGGAGCAGATTCATTTATTACAAACACACACAGACATCCATCCGTTTGATCCGTTACTATTGGTTTGGTAAAACACAGAATAGCGATTTTCTAAATGGACAATATCCTAAGCTGAACGTATTTTTACCATCATAAATAGATTCATTTTGGGGGTTTTTAAGTTGGTAGGTGTCATGTGGGTGGATTTGTCACAGAGGCAATTGGCGTGTCGCGTGTCATCGGGGGGCTGTGGGAAAACACGTTCCGGTTGGCTGGTGACAGCAATGTGTGTCCTGTCACATTAGCACACACCACAGAGGAAGCCAGCCCAGGTCATTAATGTGAGACGGCCCATCCTTTATTTTCAACACAGCATGCCTGCTTACTGTTGCCCAGTCAAGAGAGCTGAAGTGAAAAGTAAAGGGATGATTTTGAAGATATTTTGCATGCATGCTGACTAAATGACTACTGCAAAAAAAAAAAAAAAAAAAATAGATAGATAGATAGATAGATAGATAGATATAGATATTCTTTGGGGGTTTGATTTTGATTCTTTGGGGGTTTGGTTCGGGACTGGGTTAGGGTTAGGGACTTGTTTATTAAGATTTAGAATGTCTTTTTATTTATTTAACTTGGGGTTAAGTTCAGTCTATAGGCTTTAGTCTTTGATGGTCCAGTATTGGTCAAAGCCTTTGTCTTTGGAGGTCTGGTACTGAACTGGGCTTATCTTTGTGGCCTGGTATTGATCTAAATTTTAGCCTTTGGGGCTTTTGCCTAGATTATAAATAATAATACTTTGTTTATTCGCTCATTAAGATTTAGAATCTCTTTTATTGTTCTTTGGAGGTCTGGTATCGGCCTAGGCTTTAGTCTTTGGGGTCTGCTACTATTCTAGGCTTTAGTGTTTAGGTGTCTGATGTTGGTCTAGGCCAGGGTTTCTCACATCTTACCCTGGAGGTTCAATGCACTGCAGAGTTTATCTCCAACCCTAAAAAAATTTACCTACCTGTGAATGTCTAATGATTCTAATGATTAAAATGCTCAGGTGTGTTTTGATTAGGGTAAGAGCTGAACTCTGCATTGCATTGGACCTCTGGGTGCAAGATTTGAGAAACCCTGGTCTAGACTTTAGTTTTCTAAGGTCTGGTATTGGTTTAGGTTTTTTGAAGGGGGTCTGATAATTGTCTGGGTCTTAGAAGGCCTGGTTTAATATTTGGGTGTTCTGGTATTGGTTTGGGTGCTGTAGGGTCTGGTCTTCCTTACTCTCTTGCCCAGTAACAAATGAATGGCCAGCATGCTCAGCAGTCTGTTGGGGTTTTTAAATGGTATTGATTAGTGATTTGTTCCCATCTTGTTTGCTGGCGGTAATTTGTCCTTTGTAGGTCATTTACCTTAATCAGATCCACTGATGTAATGAGTCAAATCTATATTACATATAAGGGTAGAGAAATTAGAGAAAAGTGTTTGATGGATATAGAATATATTTTGCATAACCACATTACGGGAAGCATGATGAAGCATTACCTCCACAACCCCTTGCATGTTCTTGCCTTCTGGAAAGTTTTAGAAGAGTACATTTTATAATTGCTGTTGAATAAAACTGTACATTTAGTCTATGCAATGCAAACTTTAATTTAACTTTGAATATAATACAGCTGATGTCTGTCAGATATTCACAAAGAGAGACAAAACAATTTGAAATCAATGCCCAGGATGATTTTAATGACTGTATCATGCAAAAATAATCATCACACTCTATAAAGAACATCAACTCTTATCTTTTCAAAACCAGAAAATTGCCTTTAATTTTTGGTCCACCAGTCGCAAAAATCAAAGTAAAGACATAATTATGTCTTGATTTCAATAATTGTATATAAAATCACACTTAGTGAGCAATTCATACAGTTTAATACTTTTTGACATCAACAAATCGCTCTATATGACACAACAATAGAATATAACAATCACTTGTGCACTTCAGTCTCAGGCAAGAGGCCATGAAAAGAGCTTAAGGTTTGTGATAGATTCATCACAAAATACACAAATCTAGAAAACATCTAGCTGAGTTTCAGAACAAATTAAAGCATGGCTCAGATTCCAACCTCTGAAAATGGCCTTGAATTTTTCTGACCAGAACAAACAAGCTGATTTTGATGCTTCGGTAAGACTTTCGCAATCACTCTAATGACTTTGTAAACTAGACACAATCCAGATTTCTTGAATGAATTAGATGTTGAATATAACAAGATTGCTGATGTCATCAGTAAATTATTGCAGTACATGTTCTTAACAGGTGTTTATTTCTTTTTTATTTATTTATTTTCTTTTTTTAAGACCTTGACACATTATCTTAGATTACTGCTGGTTGACTAAACCCAACACATTGGTATGTGTCGTGAATGAAGACTTAGAGTGAATCTCACAAAAACTTGCACAATTTTCAAAGAAAATCAAGCTTTTGGACCATTATTATTATTATTTACATTGACAGCATTGATAGTGTTTATTTAGTTATTTTAAATTACTGGTCCTAAAAGCAGGCTTAATTGTCTAAATGCAATTTAAAATGACATTTTATGGTGAGATGGAACCTGCACGTCCTGACAGGTTTTGGGAAATTCACTCAACATATTACATCAGCTTTGCATGGCAACACTTAAATACATCAGATGATCAGGATTTGACCATACGCAAGGAGTGATCTCAGTGGCATCACAATATATATCCCAAATGGACAGCCTCACTTTTTAATGCCAGTTTCTATGATAAATATGGCCCAATAAGAACAGTAAGCACAGATATCACTGACCCAGATTCACAACAGTCTCACAGAAACAGTAAATCCATGTCAAAACACATACATAAGATAGAAATTACTTGTTTTCCCAAATAACAACATGTCAGTGCATTCGAAGAATCTTAGAAAATGACCGGGTTGTCATTATATGTCAGTTAAAACAGAACATTTTTAATGAAGACCAGCTTAATACCACTTAAAATACAGGACTGTATTGCCAAGCACACACTTGAATGTAGTGTCGATGTAACTACAGCTGAACAAAACTTATACACGATTGCACTTTAAAAAGTTCTCAAGTGTACTTTAGGATGATTCAACATTTAAAGGTTTATCAGTATATTTCACACATATTTTAATACGCATCATCATTCAGATATAGCAGGTATGTTTTGCAAATTTGTGCTATTTTACATTCTTTCTGCATCAAACAGTATACTGTATGTCTATTTTGCTCTACCTTTTAGGTTCATGTCCCAAATAAAGGGACTAGTTTATAATGTGCAATATAGTACACGTACATAATGATAGACAGCATTCTTTGTAAGTTTTAAGTTATATGATATAGTTAAATAACCCAAATTTTGCATATTTTCTGTAAGGTCAATGGCAAGAGCTCTGTAAGCCAGAGTGAAACACTTGTTTCTTCTGAACAAAACAACGCTGATCTAAACTACCCTACTCTACTGTAATTGGTCCAAATCGATTAAACTAAACTACTCATCTGCTAAAGTTATAGTAGAAGATACAAAACTAAAACAAAACTAGTCTAAACCTGCAAAAAACAACCAAGACCTGTGCTTTGATTACAGATGTCTGTGCTATTAAGTATTGTCAGTTGATTAAATATCATAAACCACAGTAAAAACTCAACATATCTGTATTTTTTTTAAAGGAAACATTTACATAGCCATATATATATTCTTCATATATAATCCTAAATATGATCTTTTCATATAATTACCAGTATATTCTAATCCATATTTCTGAATACATTAATCCCCTTAAATATCTTCTCTATTCACTGAGAGAAGATAAAGTATTTATTGGATAAATTTATTGGATAAAGACTCTTTTCAAAAACATCTCAGACTCCTGTATGTGTGTTAAGTACAGTGTCTATAATTATTCATATCTCTTTTTGCTTTGACTTTTTTTTTTTAAGATTTTCAATGACTCATTGTGAATAAACATCTAGGAGTACCCGTCTCCTTTATACGTCTGCTGGGCGTCCTCCTGGATGTATTCCTCAGTTTTCTCCCAGCCTTTTGCCCATCCCCCGTTTAGCTGCGTCGTGGCCCCATATGTTTTGGCGGGGCCCCCAAAAGCTCCCTGGCCCCCGAATGGAGCGTGGCTCAGTGTGATGTCACCGGTCTCCTCCGCTAACTCATCTTCATCGATGAAGCCGCACTTCTCCTCGCTTGTCTCCTCAGGATCGGCCCATGGCTGCTTTTCACCGGATGCAAAAATCCCGTAGAAGATCACACCGCCGTAATGCACCAGTGAGGCGATCAAGAACACATTCTGCCATTCCTCACGAGTCTAGCGTGCAAGAAAAGACAAATTCAGTAATGAAATTCAGGAATTCTTATTAGCTATGCCTTTCTACTGCTCATCACAAACTGCACAGAAATGGTTACGCAAAATTTTTACGATGCAATCAACCCAAGTTCAAATCCACCTTCTGCCGAAAACTTGAAAAAAAAGTAAAGTATCGGGAAGGCTAAGTGTAAGTTTGGATTTATTGTTCCAATAATTTAGCATATATTTAATAATTCAATTTGTGTTCTGCTGTACTCTGCGAATTTGTGAAATGTATTGCAGGTATGCTTATGTAGAGTTTGGTAGTATGCAAAAAAAAAATATAAAAAAAAAAAAATAAATAAAAAAACACATTTCATAATGAAAGTATGACTAATTTAAGGATTTCTCACCTTGTTTTTGGTCATAGCACCTACAATGAGAGGGCAGACCATACCAGAGAGAGTACCCACTCCATTAGAAATACCCATCAGTATGCTGGCATACCTCGGCGCGATGTCCAAGTGGTTGACATTAAAACCTTGAAGAGGGACAGGATAAAAGAAGAAATCAGAAATATTGGGAGATATTTCTTTCATACACTGTTGAATGCAAGTAAACCAGTGTGTGAGTGTCTCACCTGATATAGCGAAGCCACTAAAACCAACCGCTAGCACCAGAAACGAGATGGCCACAGCTTTACTGTGAGAGAACCCAACCACCAACAGCAGAGTAGCTTCCATTCCAAACCCTACAACCAAATAATGTGTAGGTCAAAGGTCACACCATACATTTTTTTAAATACATTTTTAAGACAAGATACAATTACTGTACTGAAATGTGGTTACTCTTACCTCCACAGTTCATGATTTTCCTGACGGTGGTGGTCGTTAAAATGTTTTTGCTCCGCAGGAAGTCAGCCAGTTGCCCACCGATTGGCACTATGATGGTCATGACAAGGTGAGGCAGAGCAGAGACCATACCGACCTGACAAAACAACACTAAACATCAGTCCTCATGACTTCACTATAGTTATGACAATTTTGGAAGCAAAAAATTAGACAAAGACACATATCACTTTTTGTTTTTCTATTAAACACAAAGAGAAAGTTTTGAAGAATCCCTGAGCCACATTTTTAAATAAAGTTTAATTTAATGGTGTTTTTTATGGGCATCATAGCACAGAAACTGGAGTTGTTAAATTTACATATGAGTAATGGTTTGGTCTTGCATCAGACCAAAGCTGTATCTCATTACTAGTACATTACATAGATTATGACATAAACATATATTGATTTCAAAACTATACAGGTATTCAAAGACAGGCTTTATAGTTTAGATATTAGCAGTCCAATTTTTATCATATTGTCTGTTTAAACGGTCAATTATCTAAACTAACATCAGTAAAGTATGGAGTACCACAAGGATCTGTCCTAGGCCCTCTGCTTTTTTCAATATACATGTTGCCCCTTGTTAATATTATAAGAAAATATGGGATTGGCTTCCATTGTTATGCTGATGATACTCAAATATATATTTTGACAAGAACAGATGAAACTTTTTTAAATTACAGTGTGTTAGAAATGTAAAAGATTGGATGACCAATACTTTTTCTTCTATATTCAGATAAGACAGAGATATTACTTATTGGACCAAAAAAAAAAAAAAAAAAACAGTACACAGAATATCTTATTTTACAATTCGCAACTAGATGTGGATGTGCAGTTATTTCCTCTATAGTCAAAAATCTGGATGTTATATTAGACAACAACTTGTCTTTTGAAAATCATATTACATGTTACAAACATGCACTTAGCAGGTCAAGAAAATATGATCACATAATTACAATAATTTTACGGTCTCTCCACTGGTTACCTATTAAGTTCCGTATCAGTTACAAAATATTATTACTTACTTTTAAGCCCCTATATATTTTAGTCCTGTGTACCTAACAAGTCTTGTACCACACTACAATCCAACCCACAAGATCACAAAACTAGTAGGTAGTACCAAGGATAACTTTTTCACATTTGGCTCCCAAACTCTCCAATTAAATCTAGATTAAAGACACATCTCTTTAGCCAATGTATACATACATGCACATAATGTATCCCATAACCTTGTGCATTTGTTGTATTTGGTGAAATGCACATTATGATTCTTTTGCTTGGGTTAAACAGCAGCTGTACTAATATTGTGTCTATTTTTTTCTCTGTTTCTGTTACAGGAGTGACATTCCTAGGAATTGCATCTGGAACAAATTATGGTTAAGTAAATGATGACAGAATTGTCATTTTCTCTTATCAAATGCTGTGCAAACCTCTACAATGCTATTTTTTTTAACATGCTTAATACAAAATGTGTGGCTCAAAAATTAAATAGCTGAAAAATATGATATAGTAAAAACTAGAAATACTATATACTAACACTAAATCATCCTGAAATCCAAAACAAGCCCTGACTGATAAAACCACTAAACAAGTCCAATCTCCCATATTGCACCTAAGCCCAGCTGAATCCAATTGTGGTTCAATTACACCTGTCAAGCCTGCAGGATTTATGCCACTCTTTCAGCCCAGAAGTCGAAGATCAATAACAGTGTCAGGTTTTATTTATGTACGCCACTGTGAGCACACATTTCTGAATGGCCAACATCTCAAATAGAATCCAATGCTGGTATGACAGCAGTGAATGATGGTCAAACACGACAGGTAGTAACGATTCAAATGAGGCCTGAGAAAGAATTGCACATGAGACCAATTCATACAGCAAACATAAAGACACAATGACGTGCCAGAGATCTGATTAATATAAAAACATTTCCCCCGAATTAGTTCAACTGCTTCTCTCACCTTACTGATTTCAAAGCCAAACACTTCTTCGAAGTACGCTGGCTGACTGATGAGCAGCAGATAGAAGGTCCAGCTCCTGCAGAAATTGGCCACGATGATTGCATAGACCGGCATGGAGGTGAAGAACTTCCTCCAGGGCGTCTTGAATTTCTGTTTGAAAATACAAATCAGGTTAAAAATTTAGAAAGTCTATAGGACACATCTAGCATCAAGATCTTGAGCAGCCATGTCACAGGGTCCTTAAACAACCTTTAAACAAGATTTTGGTATTATTTGTAATGATTTAAAAGTAGCATGAATTCTAGATCCAGTTTTTTTGTAATGTATTTATTCATTTATTTACATGTAAAATGCTGAAATTAAATTCTGTTCCCAAGCTGAGCAACTGCCATTGAGATGAAATGGAATCGCAAAAGATTCTCAATCTCTCTCCATGGCAAAAGCTCTTTAGAATTCAGGCAACTTGAGAAAAAACATGATTTGCAACTTTTTAACTAAAAATGTATGTCTTTATGATTTCCCTTGCTCGGGGAGTGGGAAGCAATGAACAACATGTTGGGATCGTATCTATTGGAAAACAGTTCAAGAGCGAGCTCTTTCCTACTGAGCTGGTTATCTGAATAAGGTGTGTTAACTAAGAGAGGGGGAGTTTGAGGACTGGGATAGGGAAATGCTCACTTATTTAATAATTCAACAGCCCGGAGTCAATTATTCCACTTATACTACGGTTGCCACACCTCAAGACATTGATTACATTCCAAGGTATTTATCCGGTTTTTGGACTTAAAACGCTATTGTGAGTAGCGTTGTTTCTTCTGCATCTCATCCTACGCCTCTGTTGTTAATTCCAAAACGTCATTTTAGACCTAGTAATGGAGGCTTGAGACGTTGAAAGCAGACCAATGCAGTTTGGAGTAATTTACACACTTCCCTCTCACACACAAACGAGTCTCTCTAAAACAGTGAAACCTAAGCTAATTTTCTTTACTAACAGCGTCGTTGTTACCTCGCTGGTGAGAACGTACCTCAGACGCCCCCATTAGTTGGGCACTTTCTCCAATACTCTCCTCTATGTAAGTCCTCTCTTCATCTGTGATGGTGGGGTGATCTGCTGGGCTCTCATATGAAACCAGGATCCAAAACATGTACCAGACAATCCCAAAACAGCCTGCAGCCCAACATAAAGAAAACACGAGGTCAAGGTATCAAACCACTAAAAAAGAAAGGTTTGTTATCATTTCAAGATCATAAACCTACCATATATGTAGAAGACAGAAGACCAGCCTGAATACTGCACTAATATTCCAGCCAATGGCATGGCCACCACAGCACCCGCGTATGAGCCTAAAAACAGAATGTTTTCACAGCTTTTATTCTGCCAAATTCTTTTTGTTTGGTGGACTTTTAAAAAGGAAAATTGTATTTACCACAAAAAGAGGTGGTGGCTAAACGACTTCTCTCAAGGGGCGGAGCCCACTTGCTCCAAATCCCATGGCATGCTGGGTAGGTCACACCCTGGACAAACACAGAAACATGTCTAACCGTCAATACTGGCTTTTACTTTATTTTAACTTCACTGCCTTGCTTCATATTTGCTTAAATAACACATTTCGGTATACTTCAGAATAGGGGGTCAGAATAATGCATTAATTAAGCATTAATTAATGGTTAATTTGTTCACAACTAAGCATTAGTTGAGCAAGGCTTCAACTGCTAATGATTAACTTTTAATCATTAATTAGTAGTGTGTTTTTGCTCAACTAATGCTTAATTGTGAACAAATTAACCATTAATTAATGCTTAATTAATGCATTATTCTGACCCCCTATTCTGAAGTGTTACCCAAATTTCATTTTGAGGGTATTGATTATAAAGTGTTTGATTCTTTGATTACATAATTAATGAATTATATATGTATTCACACACATACACTTTATATAATTAAATATATATATCGTTATAAATAAGGTAAACTACAAATATACCCACACACACATAACATATAACGGATCGATAATATTAGGTCATTTTTTAAATTAGTTATTATATTAGAATTTACATTTATAAGGTCGATGCTATAAAATATAGAACATCTTACATGAAATACCTTACGCGGGTCATAAAGGACAGAGAGCAATCTAACCTTTAACGAATGAACACCAACACATACAATTGCTTTTCAAATAAGGATTAATGATCCATGCAGACTTGCACAAACGCAGTCTGATCAGATCTGATTTACCACAAACACACTAATGCCGCCCATTAAATCCTCATTAGCAGCTAATTGTCACACAATCAGTCACTGATAGACACAAATTGCTGCGGCCAGCAGAGGAGAGCGCATCCGCGGAGCTAATGTCAATACACACAACACAAGCTACTGTGCTTACAACAAAACCTCAAATGCTTTTAAGTCATGTACAGTCGACACTCATTGTGAGCAACGGTACAGAAGACCAGCACACAAAGGCAGCAAGCAGCTGTTAATACTCTTTCAGTGACTTTAGTTTGAATAAGAGATGACATCACAAGCCTGTTCTCTCCTTTTCAAGGGTTTCATTCATTTGTTCGCTTCTAATCTGTTACTACTGTGATTTCCGTCTGTCTGTTGTGCTGGTGATAACACACCTGAACTACATATATATATGTACTTTGTAAATTAATTAAATTAACTACTTCAGTTACTCTATTAAAGCAAGGTAACCGATTACATCAGCAGACTTTTAGACTTTGTCAGACTTTTAAAATCACCGTAATTAAGATTATAATCATTTAATTTTAAAACGCAGCCACCACAAACTCAGGCTTCTTCCTTGAGGTTGAATATGGATTTAAAATCATAAGATAATCAAAATAGGTTTATTTAATCGTGTGATTAATCGCATCCAACGTAGTTTCCGTTTACATAATATATATGTGTGTGTACTGTGTATATTTATTATGTATGTAAAATACACTCACATACAGTATATGTTTGGAAAATATTTGCTTGTATATGTAATTTAAATAATATATAAATATATTTAATATTTCAATATAACATTTAAAAAAATATATATTAATAAATATACACATAAATATAAACACACATTACGTAAACAAAGAAAAAAATCCTTTGACAGCACTATTTGATAGTTATGGTATTATTTTTATGAAATCAGATCCTTGCTCAGGAAACGCTGCTATCTAACGATGAGAGGGGCTGGTTGTCACACAGGGACATATATTGTAGAATGTTACTAACACTGCATTTTATTCATGTTAACATATAATTTTCAAAACTGATGCCTATATTTTACCGTTCACCCTTGAATAAAGACTTCTCCCGTTGATTTTCATTATAATTTAATTATCGTAAACACAAGTTTTGTTCATTTTCAACTAAGAGGTGTTAGCTGTCTACGCTACAAATGCAGTCAAACTAAACTTGCTCCGATGATAATATTCCAACATCTGGCTGCTCTGGTGGGGCTGAACCTGTAATATGATTAGTGTAAAACATCTGCTAAATTACTAATCAGCAACTGAACAAAGCCTGCATGTATAAAAAGAGAGGAGAGAGTCTCACTTCGACGAGGCCCTGCAGTATCCTGACGAAGATGACACAGCCGTAGTGAACACGAGCAGCAGAGGGGATGAACATATTGAGAGTCGACGTGAGCAGGATAGCAGCACCAAACACCCTGCAGATCAAAGTGTGCACACCAACACATTACTAACGGCTTCTAATGCTTTCAAATCAAACTGTATCCTTACTCTGACACATCTGCACAGCGGATGCAAAATTAAAAAAAAAAAGCTGAGCAAGAAATAAATGGCAAGACTGAAAGTAAATAACATTAACTTGTGTAGACAGTAGTAGCCGAAGGCATCAGTGTCTGGTAGAGAAATCATTCCTACTATGCTGAAAGGCAGGAAAACACATCTTTTATTTATTGTGTGTGAGATCTAATTGGCATAGGCTGCAGCCATCTGTTTTAATGTGTGAAATGTGAAGCTCAAGCTTTTGTATGGATAACGAAATGTAAAAGCTGCATTTAACATTCCCTCATTGTCTTTCCTATAGTGCTGTATTTTGTCATATTGTGTAATGCAATTCTGCTGGTTTACATCCGAATTGGAATGTATCTTACATTTGAAGACGTCAGCATTCTGTTATTTTCCTGTTTATTACTGTAAAGCTTTTCAACAATCTGTATTATACAAAGCACTATATGCATCTACATCTACATCTCTCTACAATTTTGTGCATTGATGCACCATTTACAACATTTAAGAATGCAATTTACATAATTTGATTTATGAACCATTACATAGTACAAGTGCACACACACACACACACACACACACATATATATATATAGGCTACATATATATATATTATTATTATTATTATTTTTGCTCTGAATTAATAATGACACACTAGGTATCTAAAAACATGACTGTTTTTCAGTCAAATTGACTTTTGTTGAATCAGGACTCTCACAGTGAACACACAGAGCATGTGAGCGTCTGGTTAATGAGCTCTCCAGAGGAAAGCATGTCTGCTCTTCTGCATTCAGGGTTCATGGCAACCAAATAAAGCACACAAAAGACAGGATTTGCCCTTTAAAAAAAAGCATTTATGTGGTTGCCAGATACAAACAACTATTTTAAATAAAACATAAATACATAAATAAGGGTTTTATATGTAAATAGGACATTCAAAGGAGCCTAATAAATATTTTAATTTAGTATTTATTGATTTATTTCTTTATTTTGTAATATGGTGAATTGTAAATTACCTGTTGGCAGCGAGTCGTGAGGATATATACCCTCCTGGGATCTGTGTCACTATATAGCCCCAGAAAAACGAGCCGTGAATCATTCCCACAGTCTCCGGATCCCAGTTAAACTTCGCTTTCTTAAAGGGAAAAAAGCCACGATTAATTAACCAATTCATTCCTAGACATGTTATATA
>JAUMHG010000079.1:14043515-14054444 GCA_032359395.1 Enteromius anoplus | reverse complement strand
ACTTTTATACATAAATAATACCCTGATTTGTGGTTTTATATAGTTATCAGCAAAACATCAAATTAAAGAAGTGTTTAATTTTCATCCGATTAATCGAAAAAATAATCGCCCAACTAATCGATTATCAAAATAATCATTAGTTGCAGCCCTAGTGGAAATGTTCATAAGTCAGACGTGCTGTTCTGACCCACCAGTCTTAAGGAGAAACTATGAAGCAAACTTTATAATGTATGTAAAAATACTATCTCTCAAAGCAATGTCCAGAACAATTAAACACTATAGTGTGTCTGGTGTATTCTATAGTTTATTTGGGTCACAACTGTTCGACTAAAATATGAAAAACTGAGTACATTTCTGGTACATTAGCAGAATAGAAGAAACACACTTAGATTCATATCCACATCCAAAATACCCATGCATAAAATCAACTTAAAACAGTAATTGTAAAGAAAAACACAGATAAAGGTTAAGGCATAATCTTTGAGCATCTAGCTCTAGAACTGAAATGTCAAAACGGACAGAAAATGTTTTATTAATAAATGGCTTTTCACCTCACAGCACAGCTTGCAGATTGTCAGCTACATAATCCAACAGTGAAATAGTCAAACAGCATACATTTTTATGAATAACAGTTCTTATTATGACAAACAGTGACTAAATTCTTCATATCTGGACCAGAGGCAGAAAACAAAACATTTAACTTAAATATTCAAGTCACAAATAACATCAAATGCATATGTTTTTTCATCACCATCAAATATACAAGTCAAATCGCTAGCTGTTCATGGTCCTCATTATAACTTTTTGATTTGAAGTTTGATTTGAAGTAGTCCAATGCCAAATGAATGATAAGATTGGCATATTATTACCAAATCAGGATTTTGCAGATTCAAAGGGTTGTTAATCTTCCCTCAATAACACTGAGATAAATTAGTCTTCATTAAGTGCATCGTGCAAAACATAAACTCAAGATGACACTGGCCTTCTGACCAGGACAACACAGTAAATCAATTGGAGAGGAAGAACAAATAAACACTCCGTGTGGAGTTTGTATTTCGATAAAGGCACATGTATTAGCTTTGCCATTAAAATCACCAGAGCAACTTTGGCTTTGATATTGTTTCCTGCTCAACGTACAGCATTAAAGTGCAGATTATCTTTGAAATGGAAACAGAGTGATAACTGCTTTATGAATAGAGCGGGTGAAGATTCAGTGCCTCCATCACCCGACGGCACAGCTACAGCAAGAGTGTAGTTAGTGTGCATATTTATATACGTATCTACTAACGTTTGGCATAGAGTCTCTTTTTTTGCATTCAATTTCCAGCGAATAAAATAAACCTAGCATTATTGTACGTGCTAAAAATCAGTATTGGTGCTGCATCAAGCAACAGTATGAAATAATACTGCAAAATAATAGTGCCAGTTTGTTTTAAATATTTTTTTAAACATTTGATCAAATAAGAAAATACACCAAATATACTAAAAAAAAGACACACGTTAATATGTAATCAAAAAAAAACAAAAAAACGTTTTTCCTGAAAACCCTTTTTTATAAATTCTTTATACGTGAACTCAGAACATATGGTAAATAGAAGTGTTTAATATTTATGTCTCACTTTAAATAACGTAAATGATCCATGCATATGTCTATGGTGTTAAGGCTTCTTATCTTTGGTAGCTTAAAGGCATACTAAACAATAAAGTTTGTCACTGAGTACTTGTTTTTTACACTGTGTGAAAGAGACACTCGTCCATGCTGTAACACAGTAAATCAGCCTGAAACATCCAGTTTATATTTCTCCCAGTTTAGTTTTGGGATGAAATCTGAGCTTGACGTTTTGACTGACATGTCAGCCGCCAGACTTTCACACAGTGTTTCATACAGATCATTAACAGTCTGTACTTACGTTTGTAGTGTCTTATAGAGACGTTGGCAACACCAACAGAGAACAATAATATGGAAAGCGTGAGAAAACCTAACTGTTCTTCCGCTCACATAGCTTTAGGTAGATCTAAATACATTTGAGCATTATTATACTTCACATCTCTTATTCTATTATACAAATTCCCTTTATGTAGGCATACCTCAGAGGTCACATGACTGAAAGCGAAAGTACTGGGAATCATAACATGGTTGAGGAAAACCCCAAAACAGCGGATGTGGTGTGAAAAAACGACCTAACATGAACTGTGAGATATTAGGAACCAGCGGCGTGTGATTTTGTGTTAAAACAGAGAGGACTAGTTTGAGACATCGACTGACTGAAATCATTCATGTGCTAGTGTCAAGGTCAGGAGAGGTCAGGCAGGCCTGTGTTAGGTCAGACAGTCTGATAACACCTCCAGCGTCACTGGCATGGCGGCTGTGGCGGAACACGTGCATTGCTCAATGTTCAGGCCATTTGGGCCATTCTGGCTGAGCTGGATTTTGAGTTTTTCCAGCTCGTAGTTGTGCAGGTACTCCTGGATGAGGTAGCGTTCGCGCTTTATACGGGCTTTCACGTCTGACGGCACGTCGGGGATCAACCACGCCACAAAGAACTTCACCACAAACACCACATGCTGGAGAGAAGTAAAGCATTAGGACATGTTTAGTACTTATTTCAGCACTGATGACATTAAATGTATCGAAATTTATGGAATTAATGAAGCAATTAGTCACTGTGTAACTTCTTTATCCTAATCATTGTTATTACTATTTTAAATAGAGGTTAACTGATGTGTCAGTTTTGCTAATTAATCGGCATCAATAGTTGATTTCCGGAAATGTCGGATATCTGTAAAAATGCTGATAGTTTTCCAGGTTACTGCCGTTGCTAAGAACAGTCTGCTGTGGTGGAAATGAACACCATGTGCTGTTTGTTTTGACACACGAGGCTGTATGCTGCATGGGGGTTAGCTGACAGAAAATTCTGCTGTGCCAAAGAGTGCCATTTATATAGTTTTACATTGAATTACACTACATTTGGTCCAAATCATTGTTGGGCTGTAAAATTGTGTATTGTACATTGTGCCTTTCTGTGGCTCTAATAAAGTATGAATTCTTCATATATAGAGCTTTAATAAAGATGGTGCTTTCTCTTTCTTTTTGCTCTAGTTTTTTGTTTTTTTTAACATTTCCTATTACAAATTTATTATTATTTTTTTTGATTTAAAGTTTATTCTGTTAACATTAATGAAACTGTAAACTAACTGCACTTGTAGCGTGTTTTAAATATTAAAAGCACATTTTTTAAACACCTACTTATAGATAATATAATATTAAAGTATAATAAATAAAATGTCATATAAATTAAAATAATGTTATAATATTCCCTTATTATGGATTTTTGAAAAAGCCCTTTCACATGTATAAAGTTATTGTTTCTCAAAAGAAAAAGTTGACTTTGAATCACTCAAATGAGTCGATTTTAAAACAAGTCCCAAGCGGTTTCATGTAGACATCAAAGTGAAACATTAGCATAATGCCGGACCTGGGAAAACTTTTTAACAAATAATGTAAAAATAAACACATCTTATAAGAAAAGGAACGTTTTTTTTGACCTTGAATGAATGTCAACCTGTTGTTGGGGACTCTCTAAACCAAAATATCAACCTTTCATAACCCATGATAGGGGCACTTTAATAAAATAAAAGGCACGACAGGAAGCAAAGTCTTGAGAAGAGAATGATGCGTGATTGGGAAAGGTCCTCGAGCTGAGATTAGAACTTGGGGCGTCCATAGTGTAACTTCACTATATGTCCGCGTGGTCCCACAAGGCTAATGGTATTTTATCATGCTTAAATGGGTACTTATTTTGCATTGTTTACTGACATACTAAAGCAAATGTCAACTTTTATAATTTTAACTTGAATGTTTTCGATATTACATTAGAAGAGATCAAATTTTAAATGTCCTAATTTAAAACGGCATCATTTCAAATGTTTAATAATTTCAATATTTAAAAGCATCTTGTCAAAAAAAGTCAATAGAAATGATTTTAAAATGTATTTCACTTCACCATGAATGCTTGTCAGTGTGAATCATATTTGAATCATATTTTAAAAGTAATTCTGAAATTACATTTAAAAACAGTATTTCAGTCCTACTTAACAGCTTCACGTCAAGCTAACTGCATTTATTTTTAATTTAAATATAATATATTTAAATTATAATACATTTTCAGTTCAGTTGTATGCATATTCTTTTAAAGCATATATAGTGTAGTTATTTTTGACGCAGGAATGAAGAGAATTCAAGATCTCATACCTCCATAATGATGATGAAGGCTAACTTTGCAGCAAGAATGTGCCAGAACTGCATGGTATGAGTGTACTGTTTCTCATGTCCTGGAGGGTAACGGTAGTCACGGTACCTACAACACCCACACAGCATTCATGTTTACATACATTTACCAGTCTCACAATAGATCTGTCAATGAAAAGATACAGTACAAACATACACGACCATACCTGCAGGTGGTGATGTTGGAGCCAGAGAACCAATCTGGGCTTTCGTCATCGTCTGGACTGTTTTCCGGTTTGAACTCGGAGATGTTGAAGAATGAAAGGCTGTCGTTGATGTATCCTACCATCGTGTTCTCAGCTCCCGGGTTATATGCGTACTTATACACCAGCCGAGGGATCATGTCGGATGTAAAGGCGACAATGAAAGCCTGAAGGACAAATAAATGACATTAAATGCTGTTACAAGACCTGCGTTGATATCTCGATTCAGGATCAATTTCATTACCAGTTTATAAACAAACTAAAGGCTATAGAATTATTGAAAAAAAAACGACAGTAAAGATGTAAGTAGTGTTGCCACCAAAGTATTTAGCATGTTTCTGGACCTGGATCATTTCAGTTGTCTTGTTGTCTACAGAGGCTCAGATTTCTCTCTCCGATTTCATCAAAAATATCTTAATTTGCGTTCTGAAGATGAAGGTCTTATGTGTTTGGAACGACATGAGGGTGAGTAATTAATTGAAGAATTTTGGGCTAAACTAACCCTTTAAGATTTATATAATGTATGATGTAGAGAAAGTGGTTCCTGACTCATTATTACTACAGACTCACATTGGTGACCACTGAGAAAACAGCAATCATGTTGAGGATCTCCTCCCATGCGCCGATGCTGTGTGCTTTGGACGCCACGGGCCGGCGGAACTGAGTGGTAAATTTCCAGGCGTCCACTCGCACTTCCAAGATATTATTCATCAGAGCCAGCAGAGGAGCCAGCGGGAAAGAGGCCACGAACAGAGTGATGAAGCCAAACTGGATAACTGCAAATAAAGAAGAAATCAAACGTTTCTCCACATAAAGATGAGCTACAGCGCCATCTGTCAGGAAGACTGAGTTACTGCAGGCTGAAAGAAATATCTGCTCAATATTCAGCTCATTAAACAGCAACATATGAAGTTTTGTTATGAAATTTTGTAGCCTGACCTTTATGACCTTTCATGTAGAGACAACAAAAAGATCAACTACTAAGTATTCAAATGAGCCGTGTACTACTACTACTACTAATAATAATCATAACTATGTATACACTTTATGAAAAGTTAAAGTGCCCCTATTATGGATTTTTTGAAAATGAGCTTTCATGCAGTGTGTAAAATAGGTCTAAGTGATGAAAACATTCTGGAAAAGTTTTAATTCTGAAAGTGTACTGTGTATAACGTTATTGTCTCTCAAAAGAAAGAGTCGACCCACTTGCTGGTCTTTTTGAGTTGGTCTGAATTAAAACGCAAATTTAACCTCTAAGGGCTGCTTTTGAATGACCTCAACGTTTTGAGCGAATAGTTTGAGAGACATTAAAAAACTAAGGTAAAAATAAATGCATATTCGGTGTTTTTTTTTTATTTTTTTTACTTGCATGCATGTCAACCTGTTGTTGAGGACTCCCAAAACCAAAATATAAACCTTTTATTACCCATAATAGGAACACACACATACACACACACACACACACATATATATATATACATATACACATATATATATATTTTGCGGCGCAAAAATAAGTAGGTAAATTAACGCATTAAAGTCCCGGCCCTAGTATATATATATATATATATGTACATTTGCTATTATAGATGCTATTAATCGTCTGACAGCACACTATACACTCACTGCAGCTATATATACTGTATATATAAATGATAATGATGTCATGTAGTTAAAGATTTTTCATCCCTGAAATACTGTAGGTGCTGGACACTCACCCATCTCCAGGTATTCGTAGAAGAGGCCTAGCTGACTGAAGCTCTGAAGGTCATGATCCTGCTCCCAGCGGCTGTACAGACTCTCCGGATGATTCCGGGCACTTCTGCTCACCCACCAGTTACGCAGCCAGCTACACGCGCACACACACACACACACACACACACAGATATATAAAACACCACACACGAACAACAAACATGAAAATGCACACAAACACCAATTACGTGGATCTTAATCCTTCACTTTCTCGGTTTATTATTATCAAAATAGACACTACGTTCAGTATATACTCTGGTCATGCAACAGCTTATTACAGTTATGAATGTGTGATTATGTCATATGGACTTACGGGACGAGAGCTTCCTGTATGTTCCCCCACACCTGTTTACCCACCATCACGATCACTAACTGAGTGGTTAACTCGATCAAACAGCCGCCTGGCTCGCACTGGAAACACAATTATGATGATCATATTAGAAAAAATAGCTTTAAATCAATTCGAGTCAATCTTATTAATGTATTTACTATTATCCTTAAACTCTATACTCAATTAATATAAAACAGAGATCCATTGGCAATACCAAATGCATAACAAAGGTTAAAAAGTACAAATAAAAAATGCCTAGGAGAAGAAAAAGGACAATAACACTTTAAAGGGTCACAAAACCCTAAAACAGTTTTTTGAGTTGTTTACAGATATATACATGTTGTACATTGTTTAAAACAGTAATATGTCACTAAAGATGTTACAAAGTGGAAATTGGTCTTTTTTGTTTTTTTTGCGACCATTTCGTGCATCCGGTTTTAAAAGTTAAGTTTGAGCCCGTGACGTAGACGCAGTTTTTTTTTTGCGCTCATTGGCTGCGTGGCTTGTACTGTACCTATCTACTTCATCGGCTTGACGGCCCTATTAATGCATTATTAATGAGCAGTGTAACATTATACATGACAGAGGACTCGTCTAATCCAATCACGTGCTTTGCATGAGCTATCGCAGTATTTATGCATTGGAAATTAGCACTTGTGTCACTTGTTTACATTGGCCGGATTGCTGTTTCTGAGACATGGTTCGTGTTTGTGCCTTTCTTCGTTGTAACAAAACAAAAGAGTTGTTTTCGTTTCCCCGCGATGCGACCAGAGCTAAAGCTTGGAGGCGTGCTGAACTGAATTGAATTGCGCGCAGATGACATTTCACGCGCGGGCGCGGTTTTGAAATTAGCTCGCGGCTCCCGTTTCCTCAGGTATAGATCTGTTTTCCCCTCGCGTCTGTGATTCACCGCGCGCGCCAGCATCAGTGGTGCGCTCGTGTATTATTGGCATAGATTTTCCGCCATAGCAGTGGACCGGCACTGTTATAATTTTGATCAGTCTGGGGATTCTGGTCTGGGGAAGTCCTCCCCCTTTGATGCAGTCTCCGCCTTGTTTCCACACTCTACCTACCCCCAGTGAACAACGCCCCTTTTCAGAAAGTTTTTCAAACCAGAGGTGAAAAAAAAACACTTCTGAAACAGGGGGCTGTTGTGACCCTTTAAAATCAGGCTCATGGGAACTCAGGGTTACCTCTTCATTTCTCCACTTGCCGAACATGTAGGTATAGTCTCCAGGGTAGCCCACAAACTTGCCCTTGAAAAAGGCAACATAGAAGCAAGAGGAATAGTAGTTGACAAACTGGAAGAGGAACATCTTCACCGTTAGCTTGTTCTCGTACTCCACGTGGGTTTTGGGAACCTCTGCGGACAGTAGAGAATAAAAAATCAGTGCGCAAAAAACTTTACTTTATGGAAATACGTTATTAACTGAACATACGATCGTTTTTCGTATTGTTTATTTCAAGATACTGAACACAAAATGATCTAACTCGAACAAATCTAAATGATCGGTTTACAAATTGACTTGTCTCGCAATAAAAAAAAATAAAAATTTAAACCAACAACAACAATAACTAACAATAATATAATATAGTAAGTGTATTTATTGAAACATCACAAGGTTTTAGGTGGAAATAAAAGGCTGGGAGTCCCATATACTTGCTAAAGGCTCACCCATGTCAGTGATCTTTATGGCAACACGCTCATACAGGAAGTTCAGAATCATGATGATGACAAAGTTGATGCAGGAAGCTGTTACAGATGTGGCAAACTGCGGCGTGATCAGGTTTCCGACCACATCAAGTTTATTGGTGGGGCTGTCCTTCATGATGCTGGCAAACGCCGCGAACACCGCCAGACGGTACGCAATCACACCGATTATACTGGCGATAATCAGAGAGATCTGGGTTGGGGAGCGAGAGAGGTACTCGTCATACACACACACACACACACACTACTCACTCACGGCAGCTGCTATTACAACTCAATACTACTCAATTAAAAATAGCGTAAAAAAATTGAAAGAAATGATGAACATGCAGTGTTTACTAGGACACGTCAAAACAGTAAAATGCCACATGCTGGTAAAGGCATGCATCCTCAGGCAAAATTTAGATTTATTAAACTATTAAACTTACTTATTGATGTGTGATTCTATGTCCATACAGTCCAGCGACTTATTAACATTCAATATTGAGTCTTGCTAATATCATGTGGCAACCTATCTGCTACAGAGTATAGTCTACAGTATAGACTATAGTATTTCTATATATTAGCTCTGTTCCAAAGCTTTACGTCCGTCCAAATTCACATACAAAAAAAAAAGGAATTTGAAACACAATTATTACTTTATTCTACATATTATGCAAGTATCTATAATATATAAAATAAAAGAAACACTTCATTTTTACAGGTTTATAGGAGACTTGATAGTGTCTGATTTCAAATGTAACCACTCTAAACACACACATAGCAACATCATTTCATACCGCTTTATTTCAGGATGAAATAAGACATGATGTCTTAATTGTAACATGTAGGTTAACCAGTGCAACAGAGCTAATATATTCATTGAGACCATTAGTAAAAATGCTTCTGCGGATTGAATAATATTATGTATATTTATTCAGTTGTATTTAGTGCGCTTTCTGCTTTATTGGCTAGAACTAAACAAAACGGAACTATTTTTTAGTGTCAAAAATTCCGAGTTGCATTACATTTTGAATCCCAGCTTGTGGCATTGTTGCCGAGGACTTTTGTACTGCACTGTATTTATGTGCTTATATCCAAAGCTGCTTATAACAATTAGACATCATTTGTTCTTCACTATATGTATATATATATATATATATATTATAATTAAACCAGCAGATGGTTTTGATGCTCACCCAGAAGAGGACGGTGGCCCCGGACAGTACTGAACGAGCACACTTGCTTGTTAGAGGTAAATAAGGCTCCATCTCCTACACAGCAAGCAAGCAAAGCAGGGATCATGAGCAACCACCACCACACAATCTAGCACAGTAGTAGTGCTCCCTGGGAGGACTCCTCCTGTTCCTAACGACTACAGTCTTTCAGAGCTGCGATCACACTGCGGGCAGGCTGCTGACGCTACACACTCACACACACAGCAATCACTTCTACGGTATCGTCGTCTGTGCCTGGCTTACCCAGAAGATAACTGTGGCCCAGCACAGTATAAACCTGCCTGCTATTTCAGGTGGGGTCTTGTCTAGAACCCACTCCAGTTTCTACACAATACAAACAAAGCCAAACAAACACGCAGATTATCTAGATTCTCAGTTGGATGCTGCTAGATGAACTAAATCTGACCACTGACTCAACCTCCGTTTGTGACATGACAACACTGTAGCTTCACATTCTGGCCCTTGGCTGTCAAATTATAATATTAGCACCTCAGAGTTTTACAAACGTATATTACTGACCCTGGACCATAAAACTAGTCATAAGGGTCTTTCTTTTTGGTTTTCTAGTATACATGTATTTTTTTAATATTGTGTTTACTTTTTTTAAAATACCTTCATTTCTTCTTGTCTTCTTTATACAAAACCTATTTAGTTATTTATGCTAGAAAATAAGACCCAAATACTAAGCCTTTGCCACTTCACACACGTATCTGGAATGGAATGGTTTCTGACAAAGAGTGAATGCTAAACGGACTAATGGGTCTAGTACGAGCCACATCTTCAATCAGCCATCTCTCTGAGACTATATAAACATTTTATGACAAGCCTAGTAATATTTTGGACTTGCCTAACTTGAAAAACGGTCAAGTAGAAAAAAGTAAGCATAAACATTTGAAAGCTGATATACATTACTCCAGTTAAAAATCAGCGAAGAACAGCTGCAATATAAGTTAAACAAACAGTTAAGTTCAAAAAACAAAACATTTTTCATTGTGCATTGATAATAAGTGAATAATAAACTGTATTATCTGTAGAATAAAAAAACACTTATATCAGGGTTCCTCATTCATGATCTTGAAAGCGGTTTTATTTATATTTACAGGGTGTGTGCTGCTTCATGCGCTATCGTAAAATCTGAGTTTCCTAGTCAGAAATTGGCCTCTCAAGTAGTTTTTCATTTTTCCCACAAAAGCTGCATTGCTTTCTCTTGTTGATACAATACAGTCATGTATTTATTAGGGATGCAACGGTTTTCGGTTCTTTATCGAATTGTTCGGTTCGTTACACCCACGTGAACCGTGATATTTCGGTACTTAGCCTACTTTAGACATTAAACTTACCTTTTATTTAAAATTGGCATTTTCTGTGTATTAAGCGCATAGACAATCAGGCGATGGTCAGAACTTCTCAAGACTAGTGATGTG
>JAUMHG010000079.1:14029585-14041274 GCA_032359395.1 Enteromius anoplus | reverse complement strand
GTTCATGTTTATATTTCACTTTATACTGCACTTTTTATACTGTCTGTTTTTGAAAGAGGGCAAAAATAAGTGTTTTTAAAAATAAATGTGGTGCTTTGACTTAATCTGTACCTTTTTTACATTTAATATCGTCTCTGTACCTTGATAACTTATGTTAGAGCTTACATACAGTACTGTACAGTAATATTGATATATCGAAACCAAACCGAACCGTGGGCTCACTGTACCGTTGCATCCCTAATATATATACTATTGGTGTAAACACATACACGTATCTGCACCAATAATTTCCGTACGCATATGTACCAAACAAAAACAGCAACAGTTCTGCACTGCATGAGTGGAACTTCATTGGATATTTCCAGTTTTAACTTTTTAAATCTATATTTTGATATACATATACTTTTGATAAAAAAACAAAAGTTTCATCAATAAATGCCATTTTGAAGCCATAATTTAGAACCTAATTCAAAAACTGCAATATGTGCAATTTACATGTTGGTATGTATTTTTCTTTTTTTGGAGCTTTGTTGTTAATTGTGACCTTATAGTGATGTGAAACTCACTAACAAACACAGGAAACTTTCAATTGCTCATGAAGGCAGCATTAACTCTACTTAAACACGCCTGAATAATAGCCAGGTGTACTTTAGAACTAAACTATGCAGAAAAAATTTAAACGTAAAACCTTTTCGAAGACCATGAATAAAGAACCTAGCTCTATATGATCAAAACTATTATTTAATTTGATATAGTTATTCCTGGTAAGACTAAACACTGAACAGTCTCTGGGTCAAAGGTCATTATGTTCAATGTTCATGCGTACTTGTGTGACGCGGTTGAGTCGGCGGTGGGTGCACTTGGTCTCGTATTCGGGTCTGAGTTGCATCTGTTGCTGCTCTTCCTCCATGTCCACCAGATCCCACTCGTACTCCAGGCGGGCCTGACGCCGCTTCCAGAACTCCAGGAACAGAGTCACTGACGACAGAGAAAAATACAGCTTAGGGTTACTGTGTCTGTTTCCCTTCTGCATACAGTGCTACAAAGATAATGCATTTTTGTAGGTCAAAATCCAGAACGCACTTTAGCAAATCAAAATTTTGTCTGAAACAAGGCCTCATGAAATACATTAGTAATACACTCTTTCTGAAAGCTTTCACTTGTAAAAAGGCAAAGACTACGGAGGTTGTCATTGATCATTACTCACTAGTAGCTACTTACTCGAACTTTGAGGGAAGTCCTGTTGAAGTCATTTGACTGTGGTTCGTTTATAGCCTTGTATTTAAGCTTCAAAATAAGAGCTGCGCTCATTTGTGAAGATAATCGCGTTGGGAAAAAAACAAATCCTAAACTTTTGTTTGGTCACAGTGCTTAAAGTTGAATGGTTCTGTCATCAGAAGTAATGCTAACTTCTGGGTTGGCCTATAAAAACACTTCTCTTTATTGCATTATCTACGATTGTTAAATGGTGTACTAAATATGTATTATTGGTTAAATGACTGACTCACGACATGAGAAATTAAGTATCACATTATACCATTAGAGGGAGCCAGAGTAAGAGAAAGTACGAAATATTTACCAACCTTAGGCAGCTTAACCGAATAAGGTTTAAAAGGCAACGAAGGTGTAGGCAGTAGTTTATGTAAATACAGACACAGGTAACAACACACACAATTCTGGAACAGTCACTGGAGTAAACTCACCCCATATTCCCATGAATATTGCGAAGAACACTGTCGCTGTGTTGTCAAACAGATATGATTGCTAAAAGGCAATCAGATAAAGGATTAACTTTCCATTAACAACTAAACGAAATCCTCCTCCATCAGTAAAAAGTTTTTGAATGCACGTTCACTCACCCATGAGGAGCTACAGGTTGTGCTGAGCTTCCAGTAGCCACATTTCTTATCACAGAGAGGACACATGACAATCTGCCCACCGATGGTTTCATTACAGATCTCTTGACTGCACAAGACAAGAAAGCGGTCTCAGAAACTGTTTCTGTGAACCCAGAATCCAAATCGCTACACTTGACTTGTGTCGTGGTCCTCAAGCCTTACGTCACATGCCATTGTGTTTGTGAAAAGCACCAGAGAGCAATTCGTAATGCATTTATTTGCATTCTTAGCAGTGCCACAAGGTCTTCTTCTCTGCTCTGAGTTCTCGTCTTACCCTCACCTCCAGACATTTTCGTCGAAGCTGGCCACGCCGTAGATAAAACAGAGCAGGCCAACGACTGCAGCATAGGACAGCATCTCTGTGTAGAAACCCAGCCAAGCGAAGTAGATGCCGATCTTCTCGCCATAGTACTTCCTGTGGTACAGGAAACACTATATTTAAGGAAACACCCATCCAATTGCTCACCACGCATTCTCTAGATTTCATCTATCAGTGATCATTAACCTCGATGTGTTACCTTGATGTGTTAGCTGGCGTATTAAAACACATGGAGGAAAAACATGACTTGGCACATTTAATGTTACAATATTTTAAAAAGGCTAAACTGCAACTCCATCATTAATTATAATGTGCAATTACAAATATATTTGAATGAACCAACAACAACTACTTTTGTGTAAAATGTACCACTGGAAGATACATCTAGCAGGTATTTTAGTTTGAGACTGTTAATAAGAAAGCCCTAATAGTGCTGAGCAATGTTGCGCGAGTACTTTTCAATTGAGAATGGGTAACAAATTTCTCTCTGGATAATTTAGATATGTCTTGGGCCCTGTGTCTCACCTGGTTGACTGTTTATGGCAACATTTCCTAAAATTGCCCAGCAAACATTGCTCAAAAAGTTGCCCAGTGTATCATCAGCCTAACATTTCAGCTTGAAATGGACAGTAGTTGAAGTTTTAATAAGATAAAGCATAAAAAAAAATATATAATAATAATGTTGTTGTTGTTGTTGTTTTTTTTACATTTTGAATTTCTGTTTAAAATTATTATTATTTTGGACTGAAAGGAAAACTCTCACATAAACACACACACACATACATACATATATATAAACACAAATGTATACATATTTCAAAAATACATACATATTTTTATATATATTAAATAGATTTATTTATAATATAAATTATATAAATATGGATGTAAAAACATGTAAATATTTTCTAAAAATGTATATAAAAAATGTGTGTTTTTTATATAAATAATAAATATACACACTACACAGTGCACATACATATACAATGTAAACAAAACATTTATTATTTAGGATGAATCTCGATGTATCATTTGACAGCAGTGATAGATTGGCTTCTTGCTTATGTACATACATACATTTGTAAAACATTTTAAAGCAAACACTTAATAATGAAGCTAAACGGTATTTTGGAAAGATTGAAAATGGCATTATACGTTCTGTTTTTGAATAAAGAAAGTTAAGTTTAAAGCAAGGTGTTTGCTGGTCTCACCGTATGAGGTTGAGCGGCTGCTCCTTGTAAAAGCGGCTGAAACGAGCCCAGTATTTATACAAGGAATAGCGCTCGCTGTCACAGTTCGCATCACGAGACCTGGTCCAGTATCTACACTACACAAAAACACACAATGACCTTTCTGTTGTTAACATTATTAAATCTTCTGCATCCTTAGTCTCCAGAGAAATATCAACTAAGAGGTTAATAGGTTTAAAGACATACATCATGCAGGGGGAAAGCAGCTGTGTAGGTCCCGTTGTTCAGGAGCCTCTTGATGCCCTTCTTATCCTTGTCTTCTTTACTGTACGGACATCTGGAAAGGATGTAATAGACCTAACACGGAGAAGCAATTAAACCAAGCCTTTGATTACAGGGAAGTAAGTGTGCAGCAGTGGGTGAAAATATAACGTTTGTAACATATTTGTACATATTCTCGGCATTTGGTGTGGTTTTCTTACGATCCTGTTCCGCGTGGATGGAGGAAAGAAGGTTTCTTTGTCATCGATGAGGAAGAAGTCAGTTTTGCTCTTGTCGAAGGTGGCTGTGAAGTAGTCGGGCTCGGGCTGCATCACATACTCGGGCAGACGGTAGGGCGTACAGAGCCAGCTCAAGGGCACATCTTTTTTATCTGGAATATCGTTGGTTTTAAAAGGCACTTTGATTTTCAGAACGTCTGCGTATGTTGCCAGCACCTCCCAGGGAACGTGGATCTTCAGGAAGTACGTCCTCCCATCTTCAGACTCCTGGAAGGAAAACAGGGTGTGAGCGGTGTTGCCAATAATACAGGTTCATTTAAATGCCCAATAACAGGTCAAATGTAAGAACTGATCATATAATCCTGATCAGGTTTCTGGTGTTTCACTCACAGATTTGTCCTCCGTCTCCAGCTCAAGCCCAGCTTTCTCTAAATTAGCCTCAAACTCCTTCCTTCGATCCTGCGTGAAAGATCGGTAACACATCTGACTGATTTGTGCTCAGTGCATAGTGTGCACAGGACAAGAAGGGTTTCTGGTAACTGTTTATGACAGACGGACAGACTGTACAGCTTTCGGAGGTCAATATTTGTGTCTGCAGAGCTGCATGTGTGTGTGAGATCCTGCCCGAGCCTGGACTCTCACCTCTGACACACACATTTCTTTTTGTGAAATGCGGGGCCTTCTATAGGCATGGTTTTTATACCGTTTATCAGAGTGTTTTTACCTTTAATACATTAAAAATGTAATATTTTATTGTACTTAAATAAATATTTGAATGACTTTTACTTGAGTTCATTTTCCTAATGTAATTAATGTAATACATTATTTGAAATATTAAATGTGAACTAAAAGTACAATACTATGCTTTGGAATATTGTAAAGTAAAAAATACTTTAACAGCAAAGTAAAAATACTCCAGTGCTATCTGCAACATAACGTATGCTTTAAATAAGCTTAATGACAAATACGGAACGTTTTTTTGTTTTTTAATCAGATGTAAATTGTGTAAACTGATCGAGAGATTAAACCACACAGCAACTCATTTGACCACTGATAAGATATAATTTCTAACAAGTTCTTACATAAGAAACTCAGACTCAACGCAAATGATAAGGGACAGGACAATTTTTTTTTAAGCATGGCTATTAGTTTAATCAGTTTGAGTTAGTAATTTGTTTAAGCAAATGTTGTTTTATTTTTTTTCATTATTATCTCACAACTCACAGAAGAATGCCAAAGGTTATGTGAATATAAACCTGTAAAACAGAAATGGCCATCGTATGAATATAAAACTATAAAGTATAACTAAATAGATGACACACCTGTTTCTTTTCTCCGTCCTTGTCATCGATGTAAGCCAGAACGAAATCTATCCTCCGCACACCATCTCTGAAGTACACAGAGTCCTTACTCTGCTGCTGCTTATCCACCTGCACACACACAAACAAACAGTTATTTGCACAGTCAAACGTTTATGTGAAGTACTGGAGCTTCATAATGTTTTTGTTAATAAATAAAAGTTAATAAAGCTAATCCATATATAATATTAAAGTATCGTAGAATATATCATCACCTTAGAAGCTGGATGCATGTTCAGAGAGCGTGAGGGCTCATTTATTAAGTATTAAGCATGACTGTCTTCATGCAGTTTTAATATTTCAAACCAGTTCATAACAGTCTTATCTAAATTCCACAAAAACAATACAAGCATCCTGCCACACACGCACACACACACTACCCACCCATGCTTCATGCGTGTATAAAACCTGAACAAACACTTTAGAGCTTCCTGATGTTTAAAAAAAAACAAACAAACAAACCAAAAAAAAAAACAACAGATGTGGTCACATTTACACATGTTCAGCAAATTTGTCTGGGCCGAATCCAGGACATTTTGCGTGGAAAGATTTTGCAGCTTTTGCGACAGGTGGATCGTGTAATTTCGCGTGACTTCTATATTAGCTGTGCATCATAGACATATTTTTCCCTGTCAAATTCCCCTAATGTGACCGCACCTTTACTCAAACGATGAAGCAGTTGTGTCTGAAGAGCGTTGAAGGTGCAATAGAGTTTGTGTACTGACTAAGAACTTAATACACACACAAATATATATATATATATATTCCTTCTTAACATTAAGATTGAACCACTGATGGCAGATGGAGTATTCTTGATTGATGCGTTTCATACTTTTTTGGACATTTACAGTGTTCCTTAATTGACAGTCTCTGGGACAGTCACAAGCCTCCTGTTTTTATCTAAAATATCTAGAATTAGGTTTTGAGGACAAAAGAAGCTTTTACGGGTTATCAATGACCACATTTTTATTTTGAAGTGGAGTTTCCCTTTAACACCAGACAAGAGTCTCAAACATCTTTCTTTAACAGCAAGTTAAGTAGCAGAGTCTACGGTCTACCTGTGTCAGACAGCGCTGACCTCAGATCAGCCTTGAGAGAGGCTAGCAATGACATCGGCCAAAGCTAAACAAGCCAGAGCCAGGAAAATACCCCGGCAGTAACAGCAGTGCTGCTCAAGGCCTGTCAGTCTGCAGCTGTTCATCAGCAGCTAAAAATAACTTACATACAATGCCTAGCACAAACAAATGACCACAAAAAAACTCTACATTCTCTCACGGCCACTTCCAGAGATGTGACCAAGCCAAACAACACTTGGATGCTCCTACAAACAAACCCTCCAGATGACAACCAGCAGTCTATGGCTGACGCTTCCCTACTACAGTAAAAACACCAACATCCATTAGTTACATCCTGTAGTAATGTTGGGACCCCTGAGTGTCAGGGTGTCATTATTCCTCAGACAGCAGGCGGGAAAAGGAAAGAGCAAAGAGAAATAATTTACTTCCAAACCGTCTATCAAGTGCTGCATCATCCCCGATTCTGGGAAGCTCCAGAGGCGGAGACCACCTCCCTTCCTTACAGCAGCCCAGATAATCACACACACACATACACATGCACAGGCCTTAACAGAGCGGATGGAGAGAGACAGAGAGCAGGGGGCTCACAGTGATGACTTCATCATTGTGCCAGCAAGGCGGGATCCATCCTCATAATATAATCACAGATTCAAACATGCTTTGAAGAAACAGGGGTCGTGCTGCAGTGTTATGGGTTGCTACTGCTTTGCGAATGATGAGGTGCCTTTAGATTTCTTTGTTGCTATGGAGGTGCTAGCATATTGTTCGGTTACACTGTATTGTGCTTGGCTGATTGCTGATTTTACCATTAACCGTCAGCATCCCCTTAAGTCTTTTTTTAATTCTATTTTTTCCATCACATATTTTTTGTAGTAATCATACTAAATTACAAAGCTCATTTGAAAGCTTTTTTTTTTTTTTTGAAAGTTAATTGGATGTTGCATTACCATGGAATGGTGCTTTAAATACATTTCTTGCTTTTAGGGGGCGGTGTCAAGTGTCATTTCCAAAATAAACAACAATTCTTTCAAGCTTTCGAATCACCAATATTTTATTCACAATAAAAGAACACTACAAATGTTTAAACGGGTATATTTGACACTAAATGACTAAATGCCTGCTACAGCTCTCCAAAAAGTTGGTCCAGGGCAACAATGGGACCATTTAAGTTCAGTGCATTTTCGCATTTATGTTACAAAAAAGGGGACAGGTAAAGCACATTTAAGTATTGTGCATAATATGAATATACATGCCCTGCTCTCTCTGTGGATGCAGGGGTGGTTGTTATGGCCTTGCTATGTGGTTTCTAATGTGTTTCATTCAAGAAAACAATGTAATACATTGTTTTGTGGTTACAATTGTATTGGGCTAAAGAACCCACCATCAAGGCTATGATATATCAAATGTAAATGTGGGGGATTTATTATTTCTTTTTTCCAATTACATGCTAGATTAAGTAAATCAGTAAAATAGGCAGAACAGTCAAATCTAGGCGAACAAACCTATTAAGCTAAGCTATGAAAGCAATGAGCTGAGCAATAAAAATTTCCACAGTAATGCTGTCTCTACTGTCATTTGCATGTCAAACGTAAAACCCATTTTCAGATCGTGACACTGTCAAAAACACTAAACCTCAGCATCACAGAGTCACAGTGGCATGTAAATAATATTGCCTGAATCTCATTCTCTATCTTCCTCACATCTGTCCAAATCCTGGCATTATTTATACACTCGCAACAATCTGTACGCATGTCTTCCTGCCGTGGTGAAACGAATGAAGACAGAAATTTATTTTTTGTGTGAACTGCCCCTTTAAGAGCAACATAGCCTGATCCATTTGTAAACAAATCTCCCTGGCACATAGGAATACTCATCTGCGCAAACATCTTCTAAATTAACATCCCGCTGTCTCTCTACAGCAGGCACAAGTCTGTTTGACCTGGCAGAGCGGCTGCTGTTCTTTCACTACAGGTCTCTCCTTCTTTCATTTCCTGTAATTACAAGCTGGAGATGATACACATGAACATATGTTAGAAAACGCAGGCAATAATAACCGTTCTCTCCTGCGCTGACATATAGAGTAAGTTTATGTGCGGTTTAGTAAATGGGGCTGGGACAGAGTGAGCTGCACAGCCTTCAGCCACAAAAAAAAACGTATCTCCAACAGATATATAATTACGTAACGTGACACAATTAGAGACTCAGACTCTATAAAAAAACACAGCTAATGAACACGATGATTCTTTTATGTTCATACAGCGAAATACACATAGTCTTTATTTAGGAACTGATGATTCTCATGTGGCCACTAATCTTTAATGCTGAGGAAGTTTTGAAAAGGTAAAACAAACCAATTTGAGTTCTCAGCTATTTTCAGTAATGGGAAAGCATATTAAGCTTCTTCGATATGAAACTGTTTAGCCTGACCAAACTTTGGGCTGAAATTTTTGAGTTGAAATTCTGTATTTATAGAGATTTCCTTAAAAACTGAATGGGTCATGCCACTGATTGTATCATATATATATATATATATATATATATATACACACACACATAAATTGCATTGTATGATTTTTTTTTTGCAATTTATTTGGGAATTACTGTCAAATAAATATTTGATCACTTGCTTATCAGCCAGATTTCTGACCCTCGAAGACCTGTTATTTTGCTTTTAAATAGTCAAGCTACACTCTGCTCATGATTCTAAATTAGTAGTACCTGTTTGAGGTCGTTAGCTGTCATAAAGACACCTGTGCACCCCACAATCAGCCAAAGTCTAAGTAGCAACATGGGAAAATCCAAAGAGCTGTCAAAGACGCAAAAATGTAGACATTCACAAAGCTGGAAAGGGCTACGGGCCAATTGCCAAGCAGCCTGGTGAAACAAGAACAACTGTCTATGCAATTGTCAGAAAATGGAAGAGGCTAATGATGACTGTCAATGTCCCTTGGACTGGGGCCCCACGGAAGATCTCTCCTCATGGGGTATCAACGATGCTAAGAATGGTAAAGAATCAGCCCAGAACTACACGTGAGGAGCTGGTCAATGCCGTGAAGAGAGCTGGGACCATCGTTTCCAAGGCTACTATCAGTAACACACTAAGACGTCATGGTTTAAAATCTTGAATCGCACAGAAGGTTCCCCTGCTTAAGTCAGCCCATGTCCAGGCCCGTCTGAAGTTTGCCAGGGACCATCTGGATGATCCAGAGGAGTTATGGGAGAAAGTCCTGTGGTCAGATAAGACCAAAGTAGAACTCCGTGTTTTGGAGGAAGAAGAATGATGAGTATCATCCCAATAATACCGTACCTACAGTGAAGCATGGGGCTGGAAGCATCATGCTCTGGGGGTGTTTTTCTGCACAGGGGACAGGACAACTGCACTGCATTAAGGAGAGGATGAACAGGGCCATGTATTGTGATATATTGGGCAAAAACCTCCATCCCTCAGTCAGAGCTTTTAAGATGGGTCGTGGCTGGGTCTTCCAACATGACAATGACCCAAAGCACACAGTCAGGAAAACCAAGGAGCGGCTTCGTAAGAAGCATATCAAGGTTCTGGAGTGGCCTAGCCAGTCTCCAGTCCTAAATCCAATTGAAAATCTTTGGAGGGAGCTGAAACTCTTTGTTGCTCAGCGACAGCCCCGAAACCTGACAGGTCTAGAGAAGATCTGTATGGAGGAGTGGACCAAAATCTCTCCTGCAGTGTGTGCAAACCTGGTGAAGAACTACAGGAACCGTTTGACCTCTGTGATTGTTAACGTCTAAGGTTACGTAGGTAACCCACGTTCCCTGAAGGAGGGAATGGAGACATTACATATGGGAACTCACATGAGAGTCCAATCATCTTCGAATCTTTGAGAAAAGGCCAATGAATATTGGCGTGCATTTCATTACAGCCAGGTGCACCTTATCACAGTGTGAGCATGAGAGGGCACGGCTGGAATGCACTTGCAGGTTTTTGCTAAGAATACGAGACATGTCAGCGCAACCCAGGGTCGTGGCAAAGGGATGTAACGTCTCTGTTATCCATCCAACACCCTGGGGGCCAAATAGGGGCCCCTCGGGATGCCAGCCCGTTATATTTATTTATTATATTTTCCGAGCTGAAATATGGGTTGGGGGGGGCGGAGACATGAAGATTTCTTACATGGAACTTTTTGAGGAATGCACTATATCGATAAGATATTGATATAAGTGAAAGGAAGTACAGCCTTCTGGCTGACTGTGGAACAAGGTGTTTGAAGCCAGTAGGAGCACAGTCGGGACTGACTTTGCTCAGAGTCCGACTGCGGGTCAGGAGGAAGGGGTTCGCCTTGGCCTCGGGGAACCACTGAGAAGCAGCTGGTCTTCCCGCTACCTGCTTGTCTGATTTAAGACACGGGAGGACACAGCCTCTTCGCGGAGGTCGTAGAACCTGGCAAAGGTGTTCGATGTCGCCCAGCCCGCAGCTCTACAGATTTCTGCTAGAGAGGCGCCGTGCGCCAGCGCTTAGGTGAAGGCAACACTCCTAGTGGAGTGAGCTCTCAGACCTAGGGGCCATGGCTCTCCCTGAAATAAATAAGATGGTATCCACCACCCAATGGGCCAACCTCTGTTTGGAGACAGCATTCCCTTTCTGCTGACCTCAGAAGCAGATAAAGAGCTGCTGAGAGCGTCTGAAGCTTCGAGTGCGGTCAACGTAGAGGTGCAGTGCGCGTACTGGACACAGCAACTCTAAGGCCGGGTCTGCCTCCTCCTGGGGCAGAGCTTGCAGGTTCACTACCTGATCATGAAAGGGTGTGATAGGAACCTTGGGCACGCAGCTGGGACAGGGTCTCAGGTTAATGTGAGAATCAGCCAGGCCAACTGCTCTTTTTGTATAAGATACTGCTCCCGGCCCTCCACCAGGCGTGGGGGCGCAGATGTGCCGTCCCCTGAAGAGCAATCACCATCACCTCCGAGCTGCCTGTCTCAGGGGTGCTTCTTTGAGCTACGGATATTCCTCGATGTATACGAGTATTCTCGACATTGGCTCCACTGATGTGGCATCGTGTGCCTCAGTGAGGAACGGAGCAGGAGGTCTGGAAGCTGCAAGTGCATTCCAGCTGTGGCCTCTTATACTCACGCTGTGATAAGGTGTACCTGGTGCACCTGGCTGTAATTAAATGCACACCAATACTCATCGGCCTTTTCTCAAAGAGTCGAAGACAATTGGTCTCTCATGCGAGTTCACATATGTAACGTTGGTGTTTAGATTTTGTCTCTCACAGTGGAAATGCACCTATGTTGAAAATTGTAGACCCTTCCATGATTTCTAAGTAAGAGCTAAATCACAGGGTGATCAAATACTTATTGACCTCATATATATA
>JAUMHG010000079.1:13994680-14011720 GCA_032359395.1 Enteromius anoplus | reverse complement strand
CAGCTCAGATATTCTCTGCTGGCAGTTGTCCATCCGACCTTCCTCTCTTGTTACTTTTTTTTCAAGGTCACAAACTTCGAGGTTGTCAGACCTGGTGTTTATTAGTGTCGGCAGACTAGAAATGATCTCGTTTAAATCAGCTGGAGCAGGGTTGCTACAGTCATACATCACCTTCTTTGGAGCTGGTGATTTAAGAAGTGTAACAGGGAGAGACGGGAACTCATCCATTTCCTCTTCGGATAATGTACGTGCTACAGCAGTAGCCGTGTAGTCATGACAGTTATCGATTAGTACATTACCGGGCGTCGCATTAGCTGCGTTAGCATTCTCAGGCATTAACTTCAGTTTGGAACTTTCCAGTCCCCTTTTCGCTCCTTTCAGATTCGGCATTCTGCAGCTTCTTTCACTATAACTGTTACTTCTTCTTTTGTTTAGAGAACTGTTTGTGTTAGCAAGCATAAAGTCAAGGTTTTACCGTTTTTCATAAACTTTCTGTGCATAACTCGGTAGAGAGCGTCTACTAACTCCGCCATCTTGGCACGCCCCCTACAGTAAGCTTCCTTTAGCAAAGAAATGTAAGAGCACGGCCATGATTGGTGATGTTAGTGATTTAAGAACGGTTGGATTATGGATATACGTGACTTCATTGATAGCAATGAAAAACTGTAACGCTCAAACAAAAAAAAAACAAAAAAACGTTACAAGGGAAAAGACAAAAAGATCCACTCTTGGTCTCAAAATCCTTGCCCAACCTAAATGTAATTCTCTTCGAATTAATACAGCTTCTTCATCTATGGGATACTCCAAAAAAGGACGAGCCATTCTCGTAACTTTCTTCTCTGTTTGTGTCTGAAATTTGGGCATTGAATGACTAAAAAAGGGGAGGAGACCGACAGAAACTCAGAGTTTAGAGAATAAAACCTGCTCTCGACCAGGTTAGTTTCAGAGAGTAAGTTACCACGGTAACTGACTCGGAGTAATAGTTACCTCTCATTCAGAAACAGGCTTGAGTTACCCTGCTTTCTCAGGTTTGACAAATCTGCCTTTTAGAAACGGAAAACCCAGAGTTACCCTCATTTCAGGGTTAACTAACTCCGAGTTTTCACTTAACCTCCTTTGAGAAACAGGCCCCAGTACTATTTATTTATTAATTCATTCATTCATTTATTTATTATTAAGTATAAAAAATTAGGTAGGATAATTATGTATGTGTAAAAATAAATAAATATATAACACAGTTCATTACTGTGTAATGTATCAGGGTGCTTTTGTTATAGTGATGTAAAAAAAATGATTTTGTAAGGTTTCAATACGTAACAAACAAATAAACGAATAAACTGATAAATAGATAAATAACAAATAACATAACATAACAAATGCATTATTGTGTAATGACATAACATAACATAACATACCATAATTCATTACTGTGTGGGGATATATCAGGGTGCTTTTGTTATAGTGATGTAAAAATGCTTTTGTAAGGTTTCAATAAGTAGCAAACAAACAAACAAAATAAATAAATAGATAGATAAATGAACAAATAACATAACATACCATAACAAAAGCACTGTGTAATGAAAGGGGACATATCAGGGTGCTTTTGTGTAAAATGCTTTTGTAGAGTTTCAATAAGTAACAAACAAACAAACTAATTAATTAAATAAATAGATAAATAACATAAGATAAAACAAGATCAGATTTAATAAGATAAGATAAGATAAGATTTAATAAGAGAAGAGAAGAGAAGCGAACATACATAACATAACATAACATAACATAATTCATTACTGTGTAATTAAAGGGGACATATCAGGGTGCTTTTGTTATAGTGATGTAAAATGCTAAAATAAGTAATAAACAAACAGCATGAATGAATGAATGAATGATAAACACACACACACACACACACACACTTGTTGTGTAAGCTCCAGGCTGAAGTTTCCCGCGCAGCTCCAACTTTAGAGCTCGTGCTTCCACCTGTTGACAAAACTTCTAAACGCACGCAGATTCAGAGAGGGGGGGTTATGATTTTCGATTCAATAAACCAATACAATAATCTGTCAGTTAGGGCCACATGATGAACACAGTATATTATATAATTTCCTAAGTAAAATGATAGCCTATTTCAACAAGTGCGTATACTGCTATTATAGTAATAAAAGACACATAGCCTATTTCAGACGTCGTTTTATTTTATCTTATATTTGTTTAGCAACGTGCAGAATTGTTGTCGCTGTTGTTTTAATATAAAAGATAATAGGGAGCTACACCGGACGTATCTGTTTGGGCTATCGCTCTCTTGTGACGAAGCTGTTTGGGTTATTGCGCCCTTATGATGAGTTTTGTTATCAGACGAGGGCATGTTTTGTGACATCACGACAGAGTAATCCGGCCACATTCCTCGGCTTGGTGTCAGAGAAGCCAACAATTGCTGTTTAGTTCCTTGTCGAAGCGCGGAAGTCTATTTGAGTTCCACATGAATCTTCTGTGTGGTTTGTGATGGCGAACGATTAAAGATACGTATAAAGCGCGTGAATCCGGCGCAGCTGTCACACACCTGGAGCGGAGCCCTGGAGCTCTGAAGAAGATGAAGCAAAAAATGAGCCACCGGAGGCAGGTGAGGTGAACTTCAGCCGTCTCTTCTAGAATCAGTGCCACTCATTAGTTCTTGCCTCTGAAGATCATGCAGCAATTAAGGGCCAGAAAGAAGGTTATCTAATCAAAGTATGCAAATATATACGTTTAATGGACCTTTGTGGATGGGTTTACCTTTAACCACAAGTTTAACACTGATTTACTAATGATCTCGAGTTTTGTTTTGCTTTTGTAACTAGAATGAAAATATTGCACACCAATCAATGTGAACAATTCAGAGTGAAGCTCTTGCAGCACTGTGTCGCTAACAATGATTTTCACACATTGTGGCGTTTCAGAGGAACAGATAAAGGGTTAATATAGTTAAAGAAAAAGGACATAGTATGTTGCGAATGTAAGGGAAGTAACTCTGAAAGAGAGACTTCCACTAAATCGCGAAAAGGTTTGAAGATCACAAAGACAATGGTTTGATTGACGGCATGAAACTATCAGTTAACTGAGATTTAGTTGTCTGCAGCAGCTGTCATGGAGAAGCAGTATCTACAGACACTGTATCTGTGTTTAGGTCATGCCAAGCAACACACAACACTTGTCTTCTTCCATTACCAATTAAAACATTTGTAATTGTGACAGCATCTCTGTTTGTTTTGCTCTGGGATGTTGACACAGCCCTGACCCCTTCAGATTTTTTCCTAAGGGTTGTTTTAAGAACACTAGTGTTGATAGCTAGACACAGCGGAATCAGATCGAGAATCAGTTTGTAAACCAGCTATTAAAAAGCAGAAACCACGCCAACCCTCATGACTTAACACACTAGCTCATAGTCAGCAGAAAGGTATTTCTGGCATTCGCAGGCATACTCTCATAAGAAAGGTTACTTGGCCGATTCTGGTTTCAGAAACAACTTTGAGTTTAGTCAGGAGAATGAAAGTAGAACTTGGTGATTGGTCAGATATTTCCCGAACTTTCCAAAATGTGTTCAGTTTCATTTCGGTTTTCAGTGAAATGTGCATGGAGCGGCAGTTATTTTACATTAGAGTAAGAATGCCACGTCAAATCTGATCGAAATGTAAATGGACGAGTTTGATACTGATCTAAAGGAAACCTTTGTGCCAAAAATAGCTGGCATCGCTGTGATCTCTCCTCCTAGATCATGCATTATTTTTCTTATTGCACAATATTCCTTTTTTAGAGCTGTCAGATAATTAATCGTGATTAATCGCATTCGAAATAAAAGTTTTGGTTTGCATATGGTATGTATGTGTGCTGTGCATACACACACATACACACACACACACACACACACACATGCTTGTGTATATTTTAGTAGAACTATGAAATGTTTAGAAATGAAAAACAGTTCTGTATATTATAAAGTATTAAACATAAGTACATGTGAATATGTGTAAGTATATGTGTGTGATACATACTAATTATACACAGAACACACTTATTTTGCATGCGATTTATCGCAGTTAATTGTATGACAGCACTCCTTTTTTTACACTCTTTCTGTATTAAAAGCATTATTACATTTCCCCCTTTTTCTCTTCTTGAAAATGAGCTTATTGTACTTAACTGTGTATATTGTGTTGTAGGGGAGCATTGACCTCTTAGAAACCATCGGAGTTGTAAATGAGAATGGCATTGAAATCCCATCTATGCCACCAGTGGTAAGGCATTCAGTGAGACCACTAGTGAAAACTCATCTTGTTTTTTTTTAATTTTTTTTTTTATTGAAAACATTTTTGTATTTATTTATATTGTCTGTGGAATTAATCATTTGAAAATATCTGTCATTTGGTCTGACATAAAGTTTGATGAGCGTTTACACACAAGTCCCTACAATGATAAGAATGGTTAAAATGTATGTAACCTGTATAAGTAAGTGTACGTTTTTATGCTAATATAATAATTTATTTACGCTGTTTTTTTTTTTTTTTTTTTTTTCTGGACATAAGCAACCACCTCTGACCTTCGATTATGTTCTTGTGGCAAAAATCACAGAGGATAAGAGCAACCACATATTCAGAAAACAGACAGCTTTCATTGAAACCTTAAAGAGTAAGAAATTAAAAGTATATGTAAGTGAGTTTTTCCATTTTTGAGTCCATGGTTTAGGTATTTTGAAATGTACTAAATATGTAATGTTTTGACATTAAAGGAGAATATTCCACTTTTTTAATATGAAAGTGTAAGTAATTGTTATTTTCATAAAAAATGGTGGAGAAAAATCGCATAATTGCTGACACAACTATTGAGTGTGGTTAGCTTTTGCACAGTTCCATTGCTCTTGTCTTTGTGTCTGAAAGTGTGAAAGTCATTGATGCAGTTTGAAGTCCATTTAGCAAGACTATGCAGTGCTTACCGCAAATATACAACTAGAATTAATAATATTATTAGGACAATTATAGTAAAAAACTATATAATGGTATTGGTTTATTATATTGTTCGAGAATTGGTACTAATGCTCCAGAAATATTGTTAAATATGTGTGTTTTGCTCTTTGTGTTTGATGATTTTTCCTTTTCTTTGTTTCTTTCTTTCTTTTTTTTCTTTCTTTTTAAGAAAATTGGAGATGACGAAGATAAGGTGTATTATTGCATCCGAGCACCAGAAAAAGTTTTCGAGACTTACCGGTATCTCCTGAAAGTGTCTGATGCCTGTAACTGGAGTTGTGAGCAGCAGGGTACTATACCACAGTCAACCAGGTAATACATTCACACCAACACACATCCAGAACGTCGGATACACAACTCTATGACTCTTTGACCACAGGAGGCAAAAAAAACAATTTGAAGTTTTTTGAACAAGTGCATAACTTTGTAGATCATGGTTCAGTGTATATCAACCAATTGAAAGATCCCTGGCCAACACTTGAATTAATGTATTAATGTAACATCATGTTTGCAGCCCTTATATCAATGATCAGTCAAATTAACAAGCATGCGAGAGAAACACCAGCTAAACACAGCCTGGGGCAGACAAACAACTGAGGCTACGGCAAGCAACAGACAAGCGAGGGCAGGTGAACTTAATCAGTTAATCAATGATTAACCTAGAAAACAAACTAGTGGTGGGAAATAGGAACGGAAGTTCAAGTTAAACACAGCGACAAGAAGCACTAAAACTAAACAACGCATACTGTTGTGTTAATATCACTTATGAAAGGAGAATCTCTATCCAGGTCCAGTTAAAGCTAACAAACAAAAATGGTGCCTCACATTATTTTATTCTATGTTTTCTGTGATGCAGTGAAGAAAAGGTGCCACGGTTTGCATTGTGTACACTAATAAACAAAAGGCTTTGCAACAGTAGTAGGCTTTGATCCGCACTGTGGCTCTGTTTCAGGATTCGTATTGTTGATTTCATTCTGCATAACACATGCATTGAATCAGAAGGTGAGTAACAGTTTGCTGATTGCTACAGTAGATTGCACATTCATCGCATTACATTACTGTATTACACTATGCTAGTAATGCCTTCTCTTGCGTTATCTCTTTCTTAGGTGTTTCAGAATATCTCCCAGATCTCATGAAAAAAAATGTTTTTGAGACTCACTTTTGTTTACATGAGGTTTGTTTTTATTTTATAACCTCTCGCTCACAGCGTTTTCTAAACTGTCTTACATGCACCATTTATTTTACTATATATTTCACACAAATGTATTTAACTGTATTTCAGGGTGATAACTTTACATGTATCAACATTTTGTACTCAAAGCATTGCAGGAACATTAATTATTTGGTCACACACATGAACGTGTGCGTGATGCACACACAAGTGAGCACTCTTGCTTTCAATTGTATATGTCAATATTTAACCGCAAAAAAAAAGAATTCTACGTGTCTGTGTTAATGTATGGTGCAATCACACGGTTTTGTACTGACCTGTGCATTACGCATCCGGTGATATTAATGTCATGCGTCTCACTAAATGAGGACATAAATTCAGTAGGCTACATGAATAACATCTCCAGAACTGCTCTGAGGGTTACTTTTGAGGAACATTTGACCATTTCGTTTGAGTAAATCTATCATCATATCGTGTACACACAGAACTTTAAAGGTATTCACGACAAGCCGTCAAAATTAGAGCTCGGTTTGGACATGGCCGCGGAGATATACGACTATTGTTCAGTAGACTGTAGGTAATAGGCTACTACAATAGATATTAAAACAGTATTTCTTCAGGGTTTTAAACGTTAATATATAAAATCCCCTTCATTTTCCAACAACAAAATGAAATCTTCATTAATTGAAAGATTTAAAATATTAAAAAAATATAAATACACAAAATCTTCTGAGGGGAAAAAAATGATAAGGTTATTGTAAGAATGAATAATAATGCATAGTGTACAGGTAGCGTAAACTGAAAACATGTTGGATATATTTTTCCATGCAGTGGCTCAGGAGATGAGGTTTTGAGTCTGTATGAATGTCAACAAGCTGGGGAAAAAATGTTATGTAATTTTGTTAAAACTGATGAATGAGGAGTGAAACCGCTTGGAATTGGGATACAGGTGCAATCGCAGTACTTTACACTAGACAGTTCAAAGAATCTGGTATTTATGCTGAAACTAATGAGTGAAGGGGGCGTGACTGATGGGGAAGAGGAGAGTTCTGGGAGATGGAGTCCGGTGAGCAACTTTTGTGTGCAATTTTTGTGAACGAACGTTTTTTCAACACTTAAAAAGGTACTCTTATGTGTATTTGCTGTCGTCTGGAAAAATGCAATTTATGTGTTTTATATCATTTTTTCTTTTTCTTTTTATTTTTATTTGTTAGGTCTGATAACTTGAAAAGTAAAGCAAACTTGAAGGGAACTTAAAAGTAACAGAATTAGTAATCTGTATACTTTTTAATACAGTTATAAGTGTTGTGATACTTATTTTTTTTAAAGAATTAGTGGATTATTTTTTGAGTAACTTACCCCTACACCACTGGTCACAATGAATATCTGATCACAAACATTTTAAATAAGTTTTTTAACAACAACAAAAACAACATTCAATTGTTCTCTTTCATTTCTAGAAAAGGGAGCAAAAGGATTTGAAGCAGAGCTGGGCTCGGTGGTCCGCTTGCTTTAAAGGACAACCCATAACAAACGTCAGGTTCTCTGATTTTACTCACCTTTCTATTGTTTAGAGATTTACTCTTTTTCAAGTTTTCTTGATGAATTTATTGTGTGTGTTTTCAGAAACTATCTTGGTGAGAAGGTGGCTCTATATTTCCTATGGCTTGGCTGGTACACGTTTCTCTTGGTTCCTGCTTCTCTAATTGGTCTCATAGTATTCCTGTATGGTTTGGCTTTCTACAACACAAGCCCTCTCATGTGAGTAACCTAATACACCTAATAAACCTAATCTTTGATTTTAAGGAGATCTTTTGTTGTAATTTGGTCAATTGACAAAACAAAACAAAAGCTGAAAATATTGGATTGCCATTTGATATCTAATGTAATAATTGGGTCCTAAGTTAAACCCGCTGGTTTGTGTGTGTGTGTGTGTGTATGCAGAAAGGAGGTGTGCCAGTCAAATGTAATCATGTGCCCCCTGTGCGATAAAACATGCAGAGTGTGGGAGCTTTCTGACACCTGCTTATATGCAAAGGTACTGTACTATCATGCACCGATATGGTTACATATTTACATATCAAGGGCCTGTCACATGATTAACATCACGCTTTAAACACATATTGATATGTATTGCTATATAACATATATAAAATAGCTACACAGATCTACACAGGTGAAGCTGGGGAGGTGGAGGTGAAGCTGCTTTCTGAGTGCCCTGCTACAGCAAGCCCTAGCCAAGTATCTGAATGTTGAGTAGCAAGCTCATTTGCTGCAGATGCAACTAAAACCAATAGTCTGCAGCATGCAAATAATGATTGTATATTACCACAAGCTCCGTAACAACTAATACATAATTATGCAATTATATACTTTTTGTGCTAATATTTTTTAAAACACATTACTTCGCTTTTAAAGTTCTATTAGTGTTGGCGGAAGCACATTTATTCAAAACTTTAAGAGAACCTTGCGAAAAAGTTAGCTGCATGGTCGCCTTTTAGAATAAAGGTTAAACCCTTGTAATTGTGCTGACACTGGGTCTCATTTGCAGGTGACCCTTCTGTTTGATAACGAAGGAACAGTGGCATTCGCCATGTTCATGGCAGTGTGGGGTAAGTTCAACAGCTCTATCCACATTTGAGTTGAAGTGAGTCAGTGTAATGTGAGATGTTTACATTATCTGTGCAGCTACCGTGTTCTTGGAGTTCTGGAAGCGTCACAGATCATCTTATGTGTGTGCATGGAAGGTCTTTGACTGGTGTGAGGAAGAGGTACGAACAAACAAGAGTCTATAACAACTGACACTAACTACGTTGATGCTTTTTAGGGGGGCAGCATTGTCTCCTTTAATGGAGCAGGATCAATTTCAGCCATTAAAACCTTTATCTTGTAGCTTAAAAAGACTTGAAATAAAGCACACATTATTTGAAAATCTTCCTGTTGCATATTAAGAAATGGTTAGGTGCTCGAACATATCTTTGGAAGTAAAAAGTCCTTTCGAAATATGATTTTCAAATGCATGCAAAGAATGCATCTTGAGATTCATAAGGCAAACAATTGAAAGAAAGAAAGTTCCCCTTTGCTCGCCAATTTAATGAAGTAATGAAAGTAGTGTAGTTCCCCCGATGCTCTACCGATTTGTTGATGCAGCGTCTCGTTTCCTTCTCAGGAGCTGCAAATATATGAAACGTTTTGCGTGGTTTCATATCATATGATTGTGTACGTGCTTATATCACACAGGAGGAGCTGATTCTGAAGATTGTGAACAATGCACAATGTGAACCTAAGATGCACAGGCACTCTTATCTGCGCTCCACCATTGTACTGGTTTTAGTCACTCTCATGGTAAGAAACCGAAGGCATTTAGAAATGACTTTACTCTCATAAAAAGATTGAATTCAAATAGGCATGGTTTAATTGGCTTGGGTGGTTTCTGTGGCGCTGCGTCACCAGTTGCTGATCATCATCGGTTTGACCCATGTCCTGGTTGTGTGTCGAGTGATCGCTACTGTGCTGGTTGCCGAAAACAGTTCTTGGAAGGTCATTACTGAGAATACACAAACAGTTGCGGTGATGCTCGGAGCCGTGCTTCACTACATCACCATCACCGTCATGACCCGGGTAATAGCTCCACAAATCTGTCGGAGAAGGTTGCCTTCATTTTGTTTTAATAAAGTCTTGTATTGAATATTTTCTTATTGAATCAAGTATGGACAGGTTTGTTCAGAATCTTTTCACCTGTGATTAAAATGGTTAGTAACCATGTACGTTTATTTTATCCAGGTCAATTGTACAGTAGCTATGAAGCTGAGTGAAATAGGTCAGTGGAACAGGGTTTGTGGATTTAACTATCAAACATTTTGGCTGTAAACCAAATGTGTTCATCATATACTGCTTTTCCCCTGCTTACAGAGAATAAGCACTCCCATGCTGCCATTGAAAGGAGTTTCACAGTCAAGATGTTCATATTCCAGTTCTTTACGATGTTCTCCTCTCTCATATACACAGCTTTCTTTCTGGGAAGGTAGCCTGGGAAATGAAAAGTTTAATTAATATTAGTTTTGTATAGTCCTATTAAATGATTACATTCATATATTTTTAACACATTTTATCTTGGATTATTCAATTTTTACTGGAATAAAAAAGCACTATAATCAAAGAACATTCATTTGTGTTTTAGGATTAATGGTCATCCTGGAGGATATGTGAGGATATCTGGCATATGGAGACTGGAAGAGGTATGGCCGTTTTTTATTCACTCTACAGTGACAAACAAATACACTGCTATGTTCTGTGTTTCACTTTTTCTTGCTGATTTAAATTCAGTGTCACCCAAGTGGATGCCTCACAGATTTGTTCATTCAGATGTCTGTTATTATGGTACTTAAACAGACCTTTAACAATATCTTCGAATATTCTGGTCCGTAAGTAGAACTTTTTTATTTGCTTTTCATGATTAAACACTGAAGCTGGGAAATAATAAGTCATATTTTGCAAAGTACTGAAAATTATGTACTAAAAAAATGTGTATCTTTAACTATTATTATTATTATTATTATAACTATTACTACTATTATATAAATAGCTAGTTAAACAGACTTAAGGCTCAAAGACTTAAAAACATGTTTAAACCTTAAAAAGGGATAGAAACAGTAATTATTTCATTTTGAGAAAATCATAAACTGCTGTTTATGAACTTTATGAATTTGTATCTTCTTTCCACAGCTGGTTTAATCGGTGGTTGAAGAGGAAAAAGACCCAGAAGTTTAGGCGAAGGTGTTTCAAATGCTATAAGAAGGAGTGTATGAATGCCAAGGAAGGATCAGAACTCTGTGAGAACTGCAAACTCGAAGAAATCCACAGAAACTACAGCCTGATTAAAACGGATCGCTTCAGCCTATTTAACGAGTTCTTGGAAATGGGTAATTAAAAAATAAATATATATACTTTATGATATGATTATAATTGTTTTGGAATTGGACCATTTGGGGTAGCAATAACCACCCCTCCAAATCTTTTATTACAAAGCTTTTGATTTCTTTGAAACACACATATCTGATATTTGCATTGTCCTTTTCTCCCCTCCCCAGTGATCCAGTTCAGTTTTACTACCATCTTTGTAGCGGCATTTCCTTTGGCTCCATTGTTGGCTCTTCTAAACAACATAATTGAGATCCGATTGGATGCCATAAAGATGGTCAGCCTTGAGCGCAGACTAGTGCCGACGAAGGCCAATGATATTGGTAAGAGAATATTTTGTATTATGTCGACTACATCCTCTTTTAGACTGTCAACCCAAATCAGATTTATGTACAATTCTGAAATTCAAGCATACTACATTAAATACTTTTTTTTTTTTTTTTTGATTTATGAGCTTTTTTAATGAGCTACATTCACATGTGGTTTGGAATCTTATTCAAATCACATTCCTGAAAATACGTCAGATGGTTTCGTAAAAAATATACTGAACAATAAAATAAAAAATCCAATGTGACGGCAACATGTCATATCGTTAGGCTGATGTTACATGGGGCAACTTTTTGAGCAATGTTGTCGGGCAACTTCAGGCAAAGTTGCCGTCAACAGGCCACCAAGTGAGACACACCTCCCACAACCAATCTAAAATATCTAGATAGAAATGTGTAACCCATTCTTAATGGAAAAGTGCCCAAGAAATATTGCTCAGAAAGTTGCCCCATGTATCATCAGCTTCAGTCATTTTGATCGGGTTTCAGTCCGATATACACAAAGTTGGATTTGGGTCGACAGTCTGAACAAGGCTTAAGAAACTGTGTTGATCAGTCAATTATGTAATTTCCGACATAAATAAAGCACAAATAAATTAGTTAAAGAACTCAATAAAGTGGACATGAGGCTATAGACAGCAACACTTTTCAAGTCAGTCAAATCACATTTATTTATAGCTCTTTTAACAATACAGTTCTGGGTGCAGACGCTCACCCAGAATACAAGTTTGATGAAATAACCCCATTGGACTCTTGTCATGTCAAAAAGTGATTAGACTTTCAGCATTATGGAATTTACTTCAGTCACTGTCGCTATGTTTACTGGGAAGGAATGTGAGCTTGCCTCCCGTTGCACGTTCATACTGACAGAATTCTGAACACAACTGAAGGCTGCTGTGTGAACATTTTGAGGCCATTCAGGACTGACAACTGTATTCTACTGCTGTGTGAATGTGGCCATTGTGTCAAAGCACTTAACAGGAAATTAAGTGTCCCTAACTAAGCAACCCAGAGGTGACAGCGACAAGGAACCAAAACTCCATCAGTGACAGAATGTGAACAGCACACTTCATTGCATGACTCTTTTTATGATTTCAGGTGTTTGGACGGATGTGCTTGAGGTGATTGGTATGCTTGCAGTCATTGCTAATGGTCTGGTCATTGGTATATCCTCTGATTTCATTCCACGACTGGTTTACCAGTACTTCTATGGGCCTTGTGTCAGTGGTAATGCTTCTGGCATTGAGTGAGTTGGACCTGATTTTTCAAAAGTGCGTGATCAATATATTTAGCAGTGCACGAGTGTGTCTTTTAATCTTCTTTGTGTGTTTCTCAGTTGCATGGCTGGATACATAAACAACACTCTATCCACTGCTAACATAACCGATGAGAGAGTCAAGGTTGACTTCACAAGTGCTCAAATGATCACTTACAGTGGCATAAATGTGACACACTGCAGGTAATTTTATCTATCTATCTATCTATCTTTCTGTCTGTCTGTCTGTCTGTCAGTCAGTCAATAAATAAAAAAACATCTCAAGGTTACGCATGTAACCCTAGTTCCTTGAAGGAACGAGGTGCCGCAAAGAAAAGACGCTATGGGACTCCTCCAGCGTGACAGCTCTGAATCGTGTGTAAAATCAGCCAATTATTGGGATGTCATAGGCGGGTGACGTCACTGACCAGGAAGCATAAAAGCACGTGGAAAGCTGCCAGCTTCAGCTCCTGTCATGAAGCGAGCACAGGCAGGGATGCCAAAGGTGTGGCTACGAGACATGGTGTCTCGTTCCTTCGAGGAACTAGGGTTGCATGCGTAACCTTGAGACGTTCCTCTTCAGGAACTTGAGCCGTGCCAACAAGACGCTATGGGAACGACATGCCCAGACGCCCCCAGACAGTCTAGTGTGTGTTTGTCCACAGCTAGGACCAGAGAACAGAAGAGCCCGAAGTGGCTCGTAGATCCTGTCCGTAGAAATGGACAAACGTGTGGATAAACCTTCAGGGTGGAGTGGGTGACCCCAGTATTGGTGCAAACTAAACTGAAACTTACCTGGCTAGCCAGCTAATATGGCTTCATGGTACAGGCCCAGGGTCTTTATGGGCAAAAAACCCAAATTTCTAATTTTCCTTAATGGGGATAACATGGACCATTTGACATGGTTTCTGTAAGATTTTTACTTTTGAAAAATACAGTTTAAAAACAAAAAAAAAACTCAGTAAAAACCAGTAGATGGCTGCAGGGCTCCACTATTTGCTTATTTGCTATTGGACCAGCTGAACCATATCTAAGTGCTTTTTTTTTCTTTCTTTCTTTTCAGTTGGATTCATATTTACATATTATGAAATAACAATTATAACCATAACATTTATTTTGTCAGTGTTTGTACTGAAAAAAAAACAGTTTTTCAGTAATGTTAGATTATGATTAATGTTGTCTGAAAATGTGAGGTGCTAAACTTCGACAAAAAGTAATTTTATGGTTATAACAGTTTTTTCATAGCTTCCAACTGAAAAAAAAAGGAAAAAAAAAACTTGTCAAAAGATATCTTTCAGTTAATCAAATAGCCAATAGTGGAGCTCTGCAGTAATCTACTGGTGAACATTTTTTTTTCTTTTTAAAACAACATTTTCCCAAAGATAGGCAAAAATCTTACACTAAACCATGTCAAATTATTCATGTTATAACCACAAATGAAAATTAGAAATGAAGGTATTTTATAAGGTGAATTTTATAAAAATATTATTAATTAATCCATTTAAAAATAATTTTAAATACATTTTAAAAACTATGATAAGTTGTCCTAAAACTACACAAACGTGAAGTAAAAGCATTAATAAACAAATTAAAATTACATCGGTTTTAAACGTTAATAATTATATTTTGTTGTAAAGATCCTGAGTGTACACCCCAAATAAGAACCGTACAACGAACATGGAAAGCAGTAATAATCATCTTTTGTCTGTAGCATTGTTCATTTATCAGCATTCATGACATGTAACACTGCAGGTTGTCATAGGAGTTATAGTCAAATGCAGTGTTCTTTTAATCAAGTAAATTATGCATTTACATTCCATCTCCGTTATCACAAAACCCACGGCACAACAAAAACACCTCCAATCACTGTGTTCTCCATTTAACGGTTGTTGATGTTTGTGAATAAAGACATCACTATCAGTCCCTGCTGCCAGTGCGAAGATTTTTAATTTCAATGTAAATTTGTAATCCGACAGTGCCTAATAAGCTTGTTGTTAAACATTCAAATATTTGGCTGGTGCTTGCTGTAGCGCTTCAGAAACCCTTCTTCATCCACAGCTCTACTTGTATAGTTTTCCTATAGTGAACTCGTGTATGCAATGGGAGTTATTTCATACATGTTATATTTGCAGCAGAAGTTTTTCTAACAAGTTCAGCAGCAGCATGTTGTGGATGTATCGGCAGTAGCAAGTCTCGTTAGTTGTTTTGCCGCAGCAGCGTAGCAGATCTATTCCGCCAAGACCAAACACATTAACAATGTCATGCAAATTTGAAGTCATACATTACCATGTCAAATCCTCAAAAAGTTACATTTAATAATCAGCTGCGTAAACAGATCAAACTTTGCGCATCAAAGCAATGAGAAAATACTTGTATGCGCTTAACTGGCTACATGTTAAAGATGCATTTTTGAGAATTCCAATTATGATCCGAGAATTGTTCCAAAAGTGACTCTCTTAATATTCCGGCTTTAATATATGCTCTTAACAGCACCCCAAAACACAAAATTACATTATTTTATTTCTTATTGATTGGTGTGTTTTTGTACATTTTAAAATTTACATTTAAAATTCAACAGCAGCGAAAAAAAATAATCAAATAATAATAATAAAAAAGCTCTGACTTTGTATTGTTTTCATTTCAGCTACAGAGACTACAGAAGTAATGAAGACTTTAGCTTAACTAATCAGTTTTGGGTCATTCTGGCAGCTCGATTAGTCTTCATCATTGTATTTGAGGTAATCTGACACACAAGAAAATGATTTAATATACAGATAATTACATTAAGATAACAGATAATCAATTCACTTCATTATCTATCTCTCTGCCCAGCATGTAGTGGTGATCTTTAAATGTGTAGCAAGCTGGTTTGTCCCTAACACACCTCTGGATGTGAGAAATGAAAGACTGTACGATAAACTCAGCAGACTCAAGGAGGAATTGAGGTCAGTAACAAGAATCACTGGGAAATAGAATAAATAACACAGAATAAAACAAACAGAATGTAAAAAGAGAGGGAATGAATGTTTCATGAATTTTGAAAAGTTGCTCTTTTTTTCAGAGCTCAAAGAGCACAACAGGATACTTTGACCAAGTTCAATGAGAATGGCAATGCAACATCTAAACAGAAAAAAGCAAACAAGCTAAATAGTATGTGAGATAAACTAGCTTAAAATGAATTCATTGATCCTCATTCTAGTTTGATTAAAAAAGAAAGAAAAAAGAAGGAAAACAATTTTCATTTTTGTGATCATCTCAGTTAAATAGGTTTTGCTTATTATGTATGAATATGTATACACTACTGGTTAAATGTTTTGGAATCTTTGTATGTTTTTTTTATGTTTATAAAATAAATATATTCTGCCCTTCATTTATTTGATCAAGTCATGCAAAATTGCCACTAAAACAGTAAAATTAAAACATTATTACACCTTTCTGCTATTTTAATAGCCTGCATTTTAAAATGCCCTTTATTCCTGTGATGGCAGGTTTGTGATGTTTTCATCCCTTAAAATCAAATCACTATTAAAAAAAAAAAGTATGAAGGTAATTGAAGAATGTAATTAATAAAGTCAATGACATTGATGTCTTGACCTCTAAATCAATTGTTAGCACATTTTTCACATACATAGATCAGAAATCAAAGAAAGCAGTGCCAAATATATACACACAAGTATTTAAACTTCTTCTCTATCTGTTTTGTGGCGGTTGGCAAGCCAACAGGCTGGTGCATTTACCGCCACCAACTGGACAGGAATGAACTAATTAAACTACTCCTACATTGCCCAATGGCTACGAGTTTCTTGTTTTTAAACGAGAGCGGCTTGTTTCGCGCTCAAAGGTAAAAAGTAGCTTCCAGTTTTAAGCATACAATAAAAGCCCTTAACGTATCCTTACAATCTTATCAGATTGGTTAATTGTGCTCCATTATTAAACATTAGGTAATTGAAATCGCGGATGGGATTAGTAATTAAATATTTTTTTTTTTTGCTTTATTCGAAAAAAATAAATAAATGATAAAGTATTCATACATGAAAATAACAGATCTGAGAGACACTATAGTAAAAGTCTGAAACGCCTAAACACTTTCGTATAGTAACCTGTACTCGAGTCAAGCAGTTCAGCCTTACCTAGTATACTCAAATAAGTGTAGACTTACATATTTCACAAGACTTACTGCGACATGTAACAAAGACTGGTTTTACCAAAATTTGTCTTAAAAGAAAGTGGGTGGCTCTTAAAAGAGCCTTTGGGTTTCAGAAACAGACTTGAACCTATTTATTTGCCCTTGGCGGGTTTCTCGGTCTTCTTGGGCAGCAGCACGGCTTGGATGTTGGGCAGCACGCCGCCCTGAGCGATGGTCACTCC
>JAUMHG010000079.1:13946143-13963643 GCA_032359395.1 Enteromius anoplus | reverse complement strand
CTCGTCTGGTAAGATGTTCTATTTGTTTTATTACCTCAGTTCTTAAAATTAAAAACTGTAGCACTGATTCTTTACTGAAGCTTTCGTAAAATGTCTCAACTTTAGAAGATTTTGGCGAAACAGGAGATACAGATGACTTTACTCAAACAAGCAGTGGAGGTCAGTTAAAAACACACCGCTTTCTTGTTCTCTGTCTTTTAAACGTAACCATTTAAAATAATTGTTTTCTCCATTTTCAGATGTACATCCATCATGGCATCCATGAGCTACTCTTTAGTTATGTGGGAACTCTTGAAGCAAGTCGGGTACTGATTTACCAATAATTTACCTCATATACCTATAATATACTACTTCATGTTTTGAAATATTGTAATGCTCTATAAATTTGTTGATCACTGCAATGATGCATTATTTCTCTTTATTAATGAATGTACTGTTTGTCTTGATAGGATGCGGCTTTCAACAAAACAACACGGTCCTTGCAAGATCTGCAGCAGAAAGAGCTCGGTGTGAAGTCAGAGTTCAGGTGAGACGCTCCATCTCTAGGTGTTTTATATAAGCCAAATCACTACTGCTGTTCGTTATATTTGAGTTATTAGCAAGCTTGAGACTAGCATTGAAGGTAGGACAAGATATAGTGAATAGAAACTAAGAGTGTTAAATGATTTAGTGATTATTTGTGGCTTCTATCTCTCTCGTAGTATAAACATTCCTCGTGCGAAGCGGGAGTTGAGTCAGCTGAACAGCTGTATGTCTCCTCAGCAGAAACTGCTCTGCATAAGGAAGGTTATTTTAACCATCATGCAATCAACCAGACGACGAGATACAGGTGCGGTGGCTACAAATATTCCTTTCTATCATTTTGTGTGTGCGTGTGTGGGTTTGTCTAAATGTCCTCTTGCTAACCGTACTGCATGGCTGTAACTGGATTAGGCAGCATGCACTCCTTCCCAAACAGTTAGTCCTCTGTTTCACCTCTGTCTTTAGTTCTCATGAGGCAGAACAAGAACGCTGTCAGTTTGTGTAAACTAGAGGAATGCTTTCTTAATGTCTGTTTGTCAAACAGCTTGTTTAGTCATTTTCCCAATTTTGCTAAAACAAGGAACAGAAAAATTGTGTAGGTCTAGAACAAGAAGTTCTGTTAATTTTTATGTTGTTCAGTGCTTGGAAATATTTTATTAAGGCATTATATTATGCCTTTATTTAGTCCGGGAAATATTTTAATGTAATAAAATTGTATCCATAATATAAACTAATACTACTCATCGCAGTAATAATAATATTAATTGTTCTACTGTGTTTTATTTATGCAAAATTTAATTTAACATATTCATTTTATTATGGACTAATTGTCATTATAATTATGAAAACCATCACTTTACTTAAAAAAAACTTGCACAATGTTTATTTATTTATTTGTTTGTTTGTTCAAGCTGTTTAACCAGAGCTGCATCTTTCTGCTCTAACACACTAAAATAATGTTTGTATTGGCGTTAACGATACTTTAGCATTAAATGTAACATAAGGGTACGTTCACGAAGCGTCTAAAAACGAGTGAAAACGCGAGGCGCGTCGCTTCCTCCACCAATTTCAAAGTGCTTTGCTCTCGCGCGTCTGCTGTTACTTGGCAACCATGAAAGCGTCAAAATCATTTCTGCTTTGGATTTTAGCGCTGCATGTGAACGACCCCTAAACCTTTGGTGACACATACACCACGAAATTAAATAGTGGATCTCTCCCCTGTCGTCTCCCCTCACGCGGATAGTCCCGCAGGAAGAAACAGCGCCCTGGATGTCAGTGAATGGAGCGCACGGTCTACGAACACGGGACGCTCAGCTTTCACAATTTGAAATGGCTCAAATCTACTTCTTATTAAGTTAAAACAATATTAAAACAATTAATTAAAAAACAAAAGGTCATATTACGTTAGTTTTAATAAATAAAAATGCGAAGAAAAAAATCTAAGAAATTCTCTTTTTTTTTTACAAAACTAAAGATGAAAATCTTTATCAAGCACCTGTTTGTTCCTATAAAGCACTGGTACAGTTAATGAAAAGCTCCTGTGGTTTGTGTGTGGCGCTCACCTCATCAGTGTTTTAACCGTCTGTGTGTCTTTCAGCGGTGAGCATCGAGGCCATGTGTGCTGATGATCTCCTGTTAGTCATTCTCTATCTGCTAATCAAGACAGAAATCCCTAACTGGTGAGTCGAGCGCAGCAGTGTCACAAGAGCAGTGATTTATCAATGAAACATTTTTAACAGCCTGTTGAGAGCTTCGCTGTGTGTGCAGAACGCTAATCCTCTGACGTTTTCTTCAGGATGGCGAATCTGAGTTACATCAAGAACTTCCGCTTCCGTAAGTCCAGTAAGGATGAGCTGAGTTACTGTCTCACCTCGTTTGAGGCTGCGGTGGAGTACATCAGCCAGGGAAACCTGACCCAGAGCACTCTGGTAAGAGACATTGCAGTAGTGATGATAGTCTAACAACTACAGCAACAAGAGGTTACAGGAACAACAGTAACACTTTATTTTAAAGTGTTCTTGTTACACGTTACATGTACTCACTATTATAATAGCTATATAATTTGTGCGAATACATACAAGTAACCCTAAACCAAACCCTAATCCGAACCACAACCATAGAGTAAGCACATGTAGTTAATTCATATTTACATGCGTTTTTAAGTCGTGTGGTTTGAAAACTATTTGAAACCATTAAAGCGCAATAAGCTGTGAAAAAATAACTTCATTTGTTAGTCGTGCACTTTTTAAAAGTTTCTGTGCCCACACATCATGATGCCGGCCGGTAAGTCATAAATGGAGTTATTTTACATGCTTCGCTGCACTTAATCTGTCAAACGCACACAAACGTGTCAGGATGCGTCTCTTTGAAAATCCAGAAAATCCTTATTTTCAATAGGAATGCAGTTTGATCATTCCCTACTCTTGACTGAATAACTTAACATTTTAATGTACTCCAAATTAATTTGTAAATTGATTTTGTACAGTGAAGGTTAGGGCGGGGCAATAATTCATATCAGTCGATATCAATAATTATCTCAATAAATTTCAAATTTTATTATATATTTTTTTAAATTATAAGTTTAAAGCTAGGTGTTTGCTCCATAGTGAACGTTGTAGAAACCTGACCATTCATTACCTTAACAAAATTAATATTTAAAGAGCAAAGTGTATTTCTTAGTTTCATAGCAAATAGGTGTTCGGCAGAATAAGTGAATTATTATTTTATTTTATTTTTTAAAGTGTGGCAAGACTCAATCCAGTAGCGACCAGCGTTGAGTGAGAGACAGGCACTCTTTATCACAAGCTCATGAAATATCTGCTTGTTTGCCAGGGTTCAAAGTCCAAAGGAGGAAAATCTGCGCTAAACAGTGTTACTGGTCAGTTGCTCTGTAACAGTTTGGGGAATTTTTACAAGGCATGAATGCGACAGTGTAATGTGTGCAGTAAACGTCTTCCAAAATTTGAAATGAAAATCTTTATGAATCTGCCGTTGTCACCAAAAAGAAGCACTTCCTTTTGGTTTTCCGCCAAAGTAAAAGCTCTGTCAACATTTATACATGTCAGTATTGTAGTTTTACCGTTTTTCTGTAATATGAAATAAAGACAATAAAAACAGTAAAATAAACAATAAAAATAAAAACAGTACATGCTTGATTTAAGAAGGGGGTCTCAAAAATGTCCAAAGAAATTATTTTAAAAATTTTTATTGAAATAAATGATAAATTGTTAAAGAAATATTTATTGTTGTTTTGTTTTTTGTTTTGTTTTTTCATTTTGAAAAGCAAGACAAAACAGTAAAAAGCACAGTTTGACTATTTAATTTAAACAATATTTTTGTTTGTTTGTTTGTTTTTTGTTGAAATAGCATCAGAAAATATTACATTTTATTATATGTAATTGATTCAAACAAATAATAACTATTTAATGATAAATACTGTAACTGTTGAAATGACTCGTACTGTGATAGCATTATTTATTTATTTATTTTTTCATAATATGTATAATTGAAGTTGTTATCGAGCAATAAGTTTGAAGTCCTATGATAAACCACGGCAGGGTTTAAACATTCAGTCTTTTAGGTGCCAGGTCTAATATTAAAAAACGGTGCTTAATCCCAGAATGTGGTGGTTCTTAGAAAATGAACCTGTTTTTAAAGTGTTTTTAAAAGCCGCTTGTAGTCTGTTTTTGTTTATAGTGTGTGAGCAGAGCTTCTCGGCTGTGAAAAGTGGCTTTGTAGACTGTGGTCATGAGAAAACGCCCCAGTGATTTCAATAGTCACATGCATGTGAGATAATGCGAACTGACACACAGCTGCATGTCCGCAGGGGTCAGGAGACCGACTGTCCTTCAGACAGAAGGTGGACCTGCTGTCCCAGAATGCTACACCTATAGACCAGCTGTTTGAGGTGAGACCGTGAAAACGCTTGCCTTTGGCTCTTTGTGTAACCAGTTTCAACTTTACTGCCCACTTCCTGTGAACACCACTGTAAAAAGTATGTGTGTGTGCAGCACATTGTGAGTGGAAACGAGGCTGAGGTGAAGCGCTTGCTGAGCGAGAGTGAGAATGAGGAGGATGGGAGGAAGTTATGTCACCCGCTGTGTTCCTGTGACGCCTGCGACCGACACATCTCAGGGTCAGCACTGACAAGCATCGCTTCTATCATCCACACAATACACGCAGAGGAGCTTTTCAGCTGATCTGGGCCTTAGAAGTCTGTTAGGTATCTTGGGTGAATAATATAATAAATGATAAAAAGATTATGAATCGTTATATGATACTTTTATATAACGTGGGTCCATGCTATAATCTTTCATTTTGCATTAATCTATTTCAGACGGCACTTATCTGGATCTTCAAGTCATTAAATAATTATTAAACAAATTAAAGACTTGAAATAGCATTAGATATTTAATGGTTTAACCACAACTGTGTGTCTCTTTGCCATCAAATTCAGTTTGAAACAGTTCCAACAATGGGCTGACGACAACCTTAATTTAACCAAATTTTATATTCGTTATTAAAGTATTGCTTTGCTTGTCTTTCTTGGTTTAGGAGGTTAAACGACCCGTCCATAGTCACTCCATTCTCTCGGGATGACAGAGGATATACTCCTCTACATGTTGCTGCTATTTGTGGTGAGCGTTTACTTAATTAAGTGTAGTTTTTTTTTTTTTTGCTTGCTTTGTTTTGTATTGTCTTTTTTTGTTTAGTTATTGTTTATGTACAAACGTTTTAATGTTTCCTCGTGTTGTGTTCCTGTGTCGTGTTCAGGTCAGTCCCTGCTGATCGATGTGTTGGTGTCAAAGGGAGCTGTGGTGAACGCCACTGATTATCACGCCCTGACACCGCTGCACCTCTCCTGCCAGAAGGGCTTCCAGGGGGTCACGGTCAGAACTTCCTCATGCTGACTATGATGCTGTAGATTTGTGTCTGTGAAAAACAGAGTTACAAACCCATGCAGTTAGTTTCTAATATCCAGCATTACTTCAGTCTGTGGTATGTCTCGCATAATTATAATGAATCGTATCGCTTTTGTAGCTGCTGCTCTTGCATTATAAGGCAAACACAGATGCTCAGGATAATAACGGAAACACCCCTCTACACCTGGCCTGCATGTACGGGCATGAAGACGTAAGTCTCTTTCTTTCTTTCTTTCTTTCTTTCCTATGATTTAGGAATAAAACCGAGAAATAAAAGGGTCTTTAAAGGGTTAGTTCACCCCAAAATGAAAATTCTGTCGTTAATTACAAACATTTATGTCGTTCCAAACTAGTAAGACCTTCGTTGCGTGGGATCCTGGGATCACTTCAGTTGTGTTGCTGTCTATTCATCACAAATATCTTCGTTTGTGTTCCGAAGGTCTTATGGGTTTAGAACAACATGAGAGTAATTCATGACAGAATTTTTTCATTTTTGGGTGGACTAACCCTTTGAAATGTTAGCCCTAGGTGTGTATTACTTTCTTCTTACACCATGTTTAAAACCATATTTAGATCCGCTTAGAATGAGGTTTTCGATCTTGTTTTGTTAGCATAACTTATTTAATTAAAGTACCCCCTGATACTCCCGCTCAAGTTTGAATCGAGATTGTTTTTTTTTGATGATTCAATGCACACGCATATGATAAACGGTCCGCGCTGCGCAGCTCAAACAAATAGCGGGATATTGTTGATGTTTCTCATATGTAACAGAAAGGGCATAACGCGGTGTCCAAGCTAGTGTGACGGCTCACAAAATTTCCTCGCAGCAGCAGAAAAAAATGGCCGCATTTGGTGGTATTCTGATCTCCATGTGAGTGTGTGTGTGTCAGTGTGTGAAGGCGCTGCTGTACTTCGACCTGCACTCCTGTCGACTGAACGTTCAGAACGATAAGGGAGACACGCCGCTGCACAACGCCGCTCGCTGGGGTTACGAGAGCATCATGGAGGTGCTCCTGGAGAATGGAGCCTCCACCCTCATCCACAACAAAGCCAAGGAGACTCCATTACACTGCGCCCTCAACTCCAAGGTTAGAGTCCGGAGCCTTCAACAGCATCTCTCAGCTACAGTTGTGTTCATTTTACTGTCGGCAGGAATAATGTTGTACTGTCTGTGTTGTAGATTTTGTCGTTGTTGGAGCGCAGACACAATGACTCCAGTAAAAGGGAAAGTGGATTCGAGGTGACTTTAAAATGTCTTTAAAAAACTTTTTGTCTGTATTTACTTTGAGCAGAGGTTTTGCCACTCATTCATGTCTCAACCGTTGAACCCATTCTGATAGGCTGCAAAATGTCTTAAGCAACAGAGAAGGCCAAATAACTGACCTGAAGTATCTTTACAGAGAAAATCGACTGTAGTGTCCATTTCTGTTTTCCAGTCTCCGAGTCGCTCTCCTCAGCCATCCGACTGCAGCAGCAGGCGTTCATCTATGTCCAGCATGTCTTCACTCAGTGTTGAGGCCGCACCGCCAGAGACCGAACGCACCCGACACAAAGAGGTAAAGCAGCGCCATCTGGGGAAGTGATCGTATCATTACACTTGACTCCTGATACAAGACGAGATGAAATCAAATAACCCCTTGTTGAGTGAAATAAAGCACCAAAAATGACTGCAGATGCAGAAACCCAGCTATGTTTTTGTTTCCTCTGTCCTGTGTTTGGTGAACAGGTGGAGAAGTTGTTGAGAGCCGTGGCTGATGGAGATGTGCAGATGGTGAGCTCATTTTGGGCCTTGTTAAAGATGATTCTGTCTTGCTTTAGTCTTGCTTTAATAATAATAATAATAGCAACAACACAGAATGACAGTATATTGTGTGTGTGTGTGCCCATGTTAGGTGCGTTATCTGTTGGATTGGCTTGACGAGGAGCCAGAGGAAGACGAAGATTCAGTGCCAGTAAAGGCAGAGTTGTGCCATCCTTTGTGTCAGTGTCCCAGCTGTGAACCTGCACAGAAGGTCTGAACACACTCATTTAACACTTTTAGACATCTTGTGCAAATTAATAAATCAAAACTATGGCTTTTAAATATCTTTTTTATTATTGCATTATGAAAAAATACATTTATAAAATGTAGAACTAATAAATGGTAGCTGTTTTTTTGCAAACTATATTAATTTCTCGACATTAATGTAATAGAAGAGTGTACTGGATTAGCACCTAGTAGGGCAAAAAATAGGTCAAATATTTTATTTATAATTGAAAATAAAAATCCACGTTCAAATGTAAAAATGCTGCTACAGGTGCAGGTTAATAATCCAAGATAACGGTGTGTGTGTGTGTGTGTTCAGAAAGCAGCCCACCTGCAGCCGGACGGTGTTGGCGTGAACAGCAGTGCTGACGGCTTCACTCCGCTCCATGTGGCGGCGCTGCACGGGCACACAGCTCTAGTGTCTCTCTTCACCCGCCACGGTGCCAACATTAACGCCCGCAACAATCAAAGCGCCACCCCGCTTCACTTGGCCTGCCAGAACAGCCAGATACAGGTGCGCAAATCCTGACCAAGCCATTTAAGCGGCAATTCTTGAAACACCTCTCAGGCATTCAAGCGCAGCTCCTATCTCTTTGTAGTGGGAAACAACAGATTCTCCCAAACTGTGTAATAAGTTGTGTTTCTTTTGCTCAAATAGTGTTATAAAAAGCTGATTTCTCAGATGATGCACATGTGTAGTCCTAGGCACATGTCTCAGAATGCTTAATGTTTCTATAGCAACCGGAACTTTTCATGGCAGGCTTTATAGATCAAAAAAATTGGCTATTTTATTCAGAAGGCAGGGCTTCCTGTGATGCTAAAGGCCCAGATATACTTCAGACAAATTTCTTTTTCATTTTTCGTTTGAGGGCAAAAAGAAGTTTGAAACGGCTGAGTGACAGTATACTGTTTTTGAACATTTAGACACCCTGGCGCTGCTGGAGGCGGGGTTTAGATTAATAAGGTACATTTGATTAAAAACAAAAGTGTTTTTATTGTATACCTTTTTTAATTCGCTTCAAAAGAAGAACGATGACGACGATGACTGAAGGAGTATCTATTTGCTTGCTACCTTTCCTTTCATTCTTTTCATGGCTTTGGAAAAACTCTGGGTCATTCACACAAGGTACGTTCGTAGGAATTGATTGCTTTCGCTGGACTTTTAAAGTCTCTCCACTAGCGATCATACGGGTGCGGATATGTGGCAGCTCAGATATATATATAGTGACTGGAGAGGTTGCTCCCTTGCCTGACCTCGGTTGAATGACCAACGATCCTGGAAAAATAAAAGAATAAATCCTGCATCAAAGAGGGTGGAGTTTCAGAACACACTCAGCGATTGCGTAACCGCCTCGGACCAATGGTAGCTCAAAGGTATTTTGGAGCCAAAATAAACTCCTCAAAAAGTTCGCTTTTGGTCAGCCACTTCGAACTGCCTAAACGAACTTCGTTTTCGTCTGATTTTGTTCGGAATTACATCATTTCGGTTCGTTCTTCGATTACGTTTGAAGTATAAAGAGGCCTTAAGCGTTGCATTTTTTAAAGTATTTTAAAGTACAATTATAAATAGAAAAGGTTGTGAGAAAACACAATACATGTCAGATCCACATTACGATCAGCAGCAGCTCTTAAAGTAATAGCAGCCAAAAAAAGAACAAAAGAATAAAGATCAAATCAATAACTTTTGTAGCTTTAAGGATCCGTCAATTTTTTAAATTTATTTAGAATTTAGTGTTGATTCAATTTTTGTATATTTGTATATTTTGTATTGACTTTTATAATAATGGGTTTAGTCGTTGTTTTGTCTTGGTTTATTTTAAGTCTAATAAATATTCAAATTGAAAGCTCTCACTTATACTGGTAGATCAGTCAACATTGCATATAGTCAATGGTTAAATATTTGGGGGAAAAACAAATTCATAGAGACATCAACATTGGTATCAGTGATTAACCAAAAAAACGACATTAAACAAATAATAAAACGATACTGTCTTTATGTTGTTTCTACATTTGTTTGAATATTAAATATTTATTAAAGTATAAAAGTATATTAAAAATTGTAATGTCAATTGGGATTAATCATAATTTCATAAAAATGAAAAAATTGGGATTATTAATAATAATTAGTGCTGTCAATTGTATCATATACATATATATCATTAATCATATATCGTTTGTGTGTATGTTACAGGTGGTGTCTGCTCTGCTGGAGTGTAATGCTAAACTGAACAAGAAAGATCAGTATGGAAACACTCCGCTGATTCTTGCTTGTCTGAAGGGAAATCTGGAGATAGCCACCATTTTGCTTGAGGTGATATATCACATCATGCAGATTATTCAAATCTATATCTATTGTACCAAAATGTCATTTGTGTTTATATGTTATTGAAATCCATATTGCAATGTGTACACTCTCTGGACACCATTGCTGTGGATCAGAGCGGTGCGCTGGTGAATCTGGCTAATAATCACGGTAACACTGCTCTGCACGAGGCGGTGAGAGGAGGACACGTCCAGCAGGTGGAGCTGCTGCTGCACAGAGGGGCCTTACTGCACCTGCGCAACAAGAGACAGAGGACCGCCCTCGACTGCGCTCTCGAGACCGCCGGCAAGGTGAGTGTGTGTGTGTGTGTGTGTGTGTGTTAGTATGCATGCACTCAGCTACAGCTGCAAACTTTGTACACATTTATTCATGCCTTAATAAGTAACATATTGAATAAGCACTGTTTAAAACATGTAAAATGTTGTCTTTTTTCAAACCCTTGTGTTTCCCACATTTATTTTTCATCCTTTTTATGTAACATTGTCTGTAAAAAAAAAAAAAAGGATAAAAAAGAAAATGTTATTTAAATTTCTAAAGTTCTCATGCATTTCATATTGTACTGTTTTTCAAGTTACTTTTTGTTGCTTTTGTTTTGTTTTTAACCTGAGCAGATTTTTGGCAAATTGCATAAAGAGCACTGGAGGTTCAGTTTGAGCCCAAATCATGACACATTCTGTACACCCTTTCCAAAATACTTCAATGTGTTGAAACTTCGCAGTGGCCTTCATGACCATAATTAAACACATTCACAAAACTTCAAGAGGAAAGAAATAGTTTAACCAGTATTTTAAGCAGTTTGAAAAACAAGTTGACTTCAACACAAATATAGGGTTAAGGGTGAAGATGATCTATATTTTGAAATAAAAAATGGTTTGTCTGTATTTTTATCTTACCTCAGAACACAGAGATTCAGAGACTCCTGCAGAAAGCTTGTGCTGACGCCCCAGACATTCATCCGGTCAAAACACACTCCAGAGGAACAGAGGGCATTGTGGGTAAGAATCAGATATATGATATTTGTATTTTTATTTCATCTCAACACTCTGGTAGGCTGTGATGGGCATAGTATTATATGATGCGCACTGCATTATGAATTTATGTTGTGTAATTAAACTGAACTAGTTGTTATTTCTCCAACGACATGATCAACAGTTCAAAGAGTTAAACGGCAAGAGAGTCCCAGCAATGGCAGAAAAAACACAAACCATACAAAACAAAGGTACATTTAATGACTTGTTTATTAACATAACATCTTTGCAGTTCAATAGTTTGGGTAGGAAAGGTTTTGTAATGTTTTTGTTTTGTTCAGAAAAAACTGGCCATTAAAGCTTTTTTTATTGTATCAAAAACACAGTCAAAATTGTTATATTGTGAAATAGTAAGTTGCAATTTCAACTGTTTTGTATTTGAATGAAAAAAGTTTTTTTAGCATCGTTACTCCAGTCTTCAGTGTCACATGATTTTTTAGGAATCGTTGTAATTTGATGCTCATGAAACATCACGTATTATTGTGCTTTATTCAGAAAGTTCAAACAACAATTATTTGAAATGGAAATCTTTTATACCAATATCATTTCAAGCTGTTTATGAGAAGCTTTCGCTCTTAACAGGAGTCAGCAGAGGACCGACAGAGCAGCAACCACCATTGGAGTATTAGACCAGGTACTATTCTCCAGATATCTACTGTATCTTATTTATTTATCTGTCTCTTTACTTACTTTCTTAACTTCTTCCCGAGCCACAATAATAAACGATTTGGTCTTTAGAAAGCAAGATTTTGTTGGTATTTTAGTTTAGTTTGGTTTAGTTTAAAACATGTTCCCGACTAAATACGTTGTGAAAAAAGGAGGCCGACGAACATGGCTTTCATACCAAGCGGGGAAAAAAAATCGATCTCCTTCTGCTAGTTCACACCTGCATGCTAGGTGGCGCCAAACAGCAGTTCTTCCTAAATCCTATGTATCTTATTAAATCGTCCACTGCTCAATAAACAGAATTCAATTAAGATAATTAAAATTTGGTTCTTAATCAGAAGCACAAACTTTCCATTATGCTTACAAGAACGCATTTGACAATATCATTAGAGGTACAGTTAGCGTCAAGTTACACTCAGAATGTAATTATTAATGTTTTTGACACTAAACCATCATCAGGTGCTTTTTTCATGGATATGGACTTTTAATTCTATAATAGGCAGACATGCACTCTTTAAAACATATTCAGAAATTATAGCGACATGTCTACTTGTCTACCAGGATGCTCTTATTTGGAAGAGTGCCACCATTCTTTCCCTTTTGTGCAACAGCAGCAGCTCCAGGCACGTGATTTTAAAGGGGTCATATGACGTGATTTTAAGTTTTTCTTTCTCTTTGGATTGTTACAATCTGTTACTGCATAGATAAGATCCCTAAAATTGCAAAGACTATTGCAAAGAGATATTCTTCATAAAAGTCGAGGCTTGACCACGCTCTTCTAAAACGACTCGTTTAAACACGCCCCCACTTTTCTACGTCACAGAATAGGTTTATTTTCAAAGACCACACAAAGAAAGAAGGCAGAGCTATTATTCTCGCTGTAGTGTTGCTGCCGGCGCCATGTTCTGGAAACTACTTTGATTGTGCTTCCAAAGAGGACACAACTGGAAATCAGTAGTTAAGTTCTGTTTTTTACTCACCTTTGAAGCATCCTAGGTGTATGTGACTTTCTTCTTTCAGACGAATCCCATCGGAGTTATAATAAAAATTGTCCCGGCGGATGACTTAAAACACATTGTGTTACGTGATTAGTGATGAGCGCAGAGAGAGAAGAAAACAAAACACCAGTCGTGAATTAGAAGAACAAACCAAGGATTTGTACAGAAAAATGAGGATTTGGATATAAGCCAAGAGTAGACTGGTAACTACATTTCCCAGAGGCGTTCACACGTCCTACGTCATCTGCCGGGACTGCTTCAGGTTTTCACAGACAGCAAACGTGAGAAAAAATTGCTTATTAAGTTTGAAATATGGATATTTATCGTACAGAAACGCATGGATTCGCTACGGGGGGAGGTTTTATTGTGTATATGCTCACGTTTTTCCACGTCTTTGGAAGTGTAACCTTTATCACCCATTAAAACCCATTCAAAGGCTTTTTATTATAACTGCGATTGGATTCATCTGAAAGAAGAAAGTCACATGCACTTAGGATGCTTCGAAGGTGCGTAGAAAATAAATTATATATCGCCCAGCCCTAACCTGATCTAGCCTGACCTAACCTGATCTAGCCTGACCTAGCCTTATCTAACCTGACTTAGCCAAACCTAATCTGATCTCGCCTGATCTAACCTTATCTAACCTGACCTAGTCTGATCTAACCTGACCTAGCCTGGCCTAGCCTGATCTAACCTGACTTAGCCTGATCTAGTCTGACCTAACCTGATCTAGCCTGACCTAGCCTGATCTAACCTGAACTAACCTGATCTAACCTGACCTAGCCTGACCTAACCTGATCTAGCCTGATCTAACCTGATCTAGCCTGACCAAGCCTGATCTAACCTGACTTAGCCTGACCTAACCTGACCTAGCCTGACCTAACCTGATCTAGCCTGATCTAACCTGATCTAGCCTGACCTAGCCTGATCTAACCTGAACTAACCTGATCTAACCTGACCTAACCTGATCTAGCCTGATCTAACCTGATCTAGCCTGGCCAAGCCTGATCTAACCTGACTTAGCCTGACCTAACCTGACTTAGCCTGATCTAGTCTGACCTAGCCTGATCTAACCTGACCTAGCCTGACCTAACCTGATTTAGCCTGATCTAACCTGACTTAGCCTGAACTCGCCTGATCTAACCTGACCTAGCCTGATCTAACCTGACCTAGCCTGACCTAACCTGATCTAACCTGACTTAGCCTGATCTAGTTTGACCTAACCTGATCTAACCTGAACTAACCTGACCTAGCCTGATCTAACCTGATCTAGTGTTGTCATGGTACCAAAATTTCAGTATTCAGTACCAATACCAGTGAAAATCCACGGTTCTCTGTACCAATTTCAGTACCAAAGCAAAACACAAAAACACTTTTATATAAGAGGACTTTTATTTAATCAAACAGCGCAAACTGTATTTCATAGCCTAGAACTGCTTTTCTGATGGACCGATTTTAAAGATACAAACATTACATAACCATACATTTGTTCTCTAACACACATATTTAGGCTACACAGGTCATTTAAAAGTCTGTAGTGTGTAAACATAGTACACTATTATGTCCTGTTTTAAACGCTATAGGAGAATAGTTAATGAAGAAACTTTTTTTCTGATAATGTGCATTAACTTTATGTATTTTCTAAAAATAAGTTGAATTTAGCACCAGAGCATGCAAAGCTGTTACTGCTGCAGAATATTCTGACATATCAAAACATATTGGATTAAACGAAAAATATGTGTTGTAGAGAGCTGCAGCAAATGGCTTTTAATTAAAAGAAAACATGTACTACAAAAAAGTTATTTCCATCGATCAATTTCTTACTTTCACAATCAATATATTTCACGAGGTTAACTTATACCCTCCTTGTGGTCAGTCTGCTCAAGCTTGTTTTATTTGCAGCCCCTTTAAATGCAAGACAAGCATTCAATCTACGTCAGAGCTTCAAGAGCGTCCAAAAATCTCTGTACAGCGTTATTGGCAGGGCGGCCAGGGCAAATTTTGCCGCCCTCGCCGGACGGTGGTATGAACGCACAGTAACGATTAACTAAGCAAAATGTTTGAGGTGTTTTATAAAGTTCAATGTATTTCCTCCTTTTGACATAAAACTTCGATGACACCGCTTGCAGATGGGTTTTTGGTGATTGATGATGTTGATGTTTATGAAGGAGACGCAACTGCGCAGTGCGCACCTTTCGGGTGGCCCAGCAAGAACTGGGTTTACCCGTTGCTCGGTACTACCGGTACTTCAGAAAACCTGGTACCGTAACATTTTAAATTTTTTAGCTCTGTCTTGGTACTGAAGTACCGGGTCTTTTGACAACACTTACCTGACTTAGCCTGATCTAGTCTGACATAACCTGATCTAACCTGACCTAGTCTGACCTAACCTGACCTAGCCTGATTTAACCTGAATGCCGGTTGTGGTGTTGATCTCAGACGGTGGAGGCTCAGAATGACAGGCACAGGCTGGTGAGAGGAGAGACGGTGGACATCAGCGGGCCACAGTTGCCCCGCGCTCACAGCAAGAGCCTGACCCGTTGCCACACCATCAGCCAGGACCTGAGCCAGCGCTCGCTGCCAGAGGAGGACACACGCTCCACAGGAAGTGATGCGGACACCGCTGCCACAGAACTGGACAGCGTTGTGTTGTGATAGACTAAATATAAATCCATCATCACTAAATCAGTTCTGCCACCTCATCCGGGTCTGTGTTGTGTTTGAGGTTTAAAGTATCTAAAACTGATTGACCTGAATATGCAAGGACTGTCATTGTGTTTCAAGGTTTTTTCACGCTTGCGGTTTATGAGATGGGAAGAAGTTTTAGAGGTTTTAAGGGTCTGAAAATCAGAAAGAGGAAGTCGCTTTTATTATTGCACCTAAAAATGATGCTCTTGAATCACAAAATAGGTGAAGCATGTGTCAACACTGGTGCGTCAAGAAAAGTGCATTCTGTATTTATAGCATGCAGGTTAAAGGGAGACATTTACAATAACTACAGAGAGAATGTGGATTTTTTTTTTTTTTTTTTTTTTTTTTTAGATTTTCTGGATTTTTAATAAAAAGGGATAATTCATTAAAATTATGTAGCAAGATTTTAGTTGTCCTCATATTTTTTCCTTGCAAATCTTGAGTTTTTCAATTTAACATCTCTGTGTGTTGGAAACTAGTCATGGGAGTTTTTTTTCACAGGATTAGATGCTGTTCTAAGAGTTAGTTGGTCGTTGTTGTTTTTCATCCTCTGAATGTATTTGAAACTTTCTTGTTTCTTTAGTAAAATGCATATTATTTTGTGGTAAGAATCTCCTCTCTAAACTGTCCCACAAAAAAATATATAGCACCAATAAATTCCTTTTTTTTATGGTGAGACAACTGTCTTAGCATATGGTGAAAAGGTTGCTTTTGTGAAAAGTGTAGAATTAGGAAGAAACATGATGTGTTTGGGGGTCAGCAGGCAGCATTACGGACCAAGGCTCTGTTTAAATCATGCACTTTATTCCCTTGCTAGTTTTCTGTGTGTTTGGTTTTAGGAGCTGAGCTCATGAAACCTGACTGGTTACTTTTTGAGTGGCGGGTGTAAATGTGTTTTCTGCTGCAGGGGTGTGTGTTATTAATGCTGGGCAGGAAGTCATCAAAATATCTTCTCTCAAATTGACCATGAAATAAAACGGAGCTGGTTTGTGATTCGATTTGTCTTTGAATGTAACGGTTCTGAATCTAAAGAACTGGTGTTCAGTTATTTTTGTATGATTACATAACAGTTTTTTGTGTAACAATGCAGTATGTGCCTTATTTAATTTATTGTGCCAAAATAATGTAATAAAACCACATAACAATAAAGAAATGTGTTCACTAGTGACATCAAAACTGACATTTTTATCTATCTAATCTCTTTGCTCTGTTAACAATGGAATAATAGCATACTAAATATGGTGCAGTATATATAACACAAGTACAGTTGACATCAAAAGTTTGCATACACTACATCAATAACTTTACCAAAAAAAAGGGATCATAAAAAATGCATGTTATTGTTTTAATATTGAATTTTTGGTTTTCCTGCATGTATTTGAACCCTTTGCAGCAATGACTGATTTCACGCCAAGAACAACTGAAAGCACGTACAAAAAGTATATATTATATTAATTTGACTGGCAATGGGAGCTCGAGTATTGTATTTTCAGTCATATTTGCACTGCACACTGTAAATAAAGGCTTGGGCCTAGAAACAGTAGAAGTGTGCTACTCTGCTAATGTTGAAGTCTGAAAACATCTACAGTCGACAGGCCTTTAGAGGAATTACTACAACTGCTATAATAACAGTTTTATGCTATATGTTAACTCCGGAGTCATAAATCTCCTTCCGATTGTGATCTAACTCTCGCGCTGACAGTGTTCCTGTTGCAGCAGTAATGGATCGCTCCTTTACACATATAAAGCTTTCGTCTGGTGCCAGAACGGCACCTGTGTGTCCGGCCTCGCCGTGTTGCTGATGGCTGAGCGGATTGATGGCTGGAGCTGGACGGATGGGAACTCACAGGCCGCTTGATTTAATGAAAGAGATGTAGGGAAATGCAGTCATTAGTATTATTAAGCGCGGAGCGGTTTCACTGGCAGCCATGCATCAAGAGCACACCGAGATATTAAAGCACTTACGCTAAACAGACAGAAAAGTGCATTCAATGATTGAACGTTTTCCAGAAATGTCTCGCGCTGCTTCAGGTGATGTGGAAATGGTGAGTTTATCTGAATATGGAAAGCAGGCGAAGAATATCTCATCATTAACGCACTGAGCAGATACCAGATGAAAAGTGGCTCTCAATCAGCACAGAAACGAGAAATACACTTTCATAAAACAAATTTACCGGGTTTATTTCAGTTATTCTGAATTCTGTCACCTGATTTGGTTTAAAGTAAGTAAGACTATTACAGGAATAATCTCACGTGCCAATTGCATGACTGTGTTTGTATTTTATTGTATACTATTAAAACATATTTTACAGTTGTGTGTGTGT
>JAUMHG010000079.1:13916737-13936080 GCA_032359395.1 Enteromius anoplus | reverse complement strand
CAAGTACAGGGATATCCTGGACCAAAACCTTCTCCAGAGTGCTCAGGACCTCAGACTGGGCCGAAGGTTTACCTTCCCACAAGACAATGACTCTAAGCACACAGCTAAAATAACGAAAGAGTGTCTTCACAACCTCTGTGACTTTTCTTGAAGGACACAGCCAGAGCCCTGACTTAAACCCAATTGATCAATTGATCATCTCTGGAGAGACCTAAAAATGGCTGTCCATGTTTACCATCCAACCTGACAGAACTGGAGAGGATCTGCAAGGAGGAATGGTAGTGTATCCCCAAATACAGTTGTGAAAAACTTGGGGAAAAATGAACTTAAATGATTTTAGCAAACGGCTGCAATATTACAAAGAGAAGAATGTAAGGGGGTCTGAATACTTTCTGTACCCACTTTATACATATATATACTGTCTACTCACAGTCGCTGATATAGAGCCTGTATCGCTTGAGTATGAGAGTGATATTGCATATATACAACAGTTCGATGGCAAGTGTGTAAATAAATTTGAAACAACAACAATGTATCTTTAAAGCCCTCTTCTGTGCGAACTACTTCCTTCCGCCACAGATTCAAATCTAAAGTTTACAGTTTAACCGCTGAGCCCAAGCTCCGTTACTAATTCCAAAATGTTGATCAGTGCATTCGTCATCTGCATCATTCGTTGTTTGAAAAATAAACACTTAAACGGAAGTATAGCCTATTTATTTCTTAACTGCAGCGCTGACTCATAAAAATAGGTCTCTTGCAACGCGATTAGTCCACCGTACAAAGGCAGCGAGATATACAACATTGAATTTAAATAAATATGATAAGATTTGACCAGAACAATGCTCTGGAACAAATAATAGTGTATTCAGACTAAAGACTGGTCTTTAGATTTACCCAACACAAAATATATCTCATGTTTAACAACTATAAAGACATCAGAGTCAACAGTAAATTCCAGAAGATCTGGCCGCGGTGAGGCGCTCTATGTGGGTGTAATGCGAGCTGAACCGATGGATCTTTGTCTCCGAAAACGTTAAAGCGAATATTGAAATAGACATCTTCATTAACAAATGGTATATCTGAAGTCCAAGCAAGCACATTCTTGCCTTAAAAAAACTCTTAAAGCTGCATTCTGTGACACAAAACAGCATTATTTATAAAATTAAAGTGGATTTAGGTGTCCGCCATGGCACTAGAATAACAAAACAGAGACCTGGCTAGAACATGTGGAGTGATACACAAAATGAAAGGGCGTTCTCAATATATCACAGTTCTCAACCAATCAGATTTGAGAACCAGAATGACCTGTTACAAATATTTGTATATATAATTTTTTTGCATTTAATTGTAGTTCAAATCTTTGTAATTTTTTACTTTTTTAATATATATTACACATGTTCATATAGTTTTAGTAGGTTTTACTTTTTAATTAGACTTCTTTTATTTCAGTTAATGTTTGTTTCAGTTTGGGTAATTGTTGTTGTTTAATAATAAATCTAACAAAATATAACTCTAATCTGAACACAAATTCAACTGACTGTCTCTTAAAAGCCGTGTTTTATTACCAGCTGTAAGACTGGTTTAATTTCAAAACAAAACACATTTTGAGTTTTCCCTCTCTCTGTCTCTCTCTCTCTTACTCTTTCCAGTTTCTCAGGCCCTGTGCACTCATCACGCAATGCCTCTTGAAGTCTCAGTCACTCAGTTGCCACCAGCTTGCCAATTGTGTGAACATATTCCCTGTCAGTCGGCGGAGTCTGCTCTGGCTGTCTCTTTGGCTGCCGGGGCCGGTGATCAGACCCGGGGCCCTCCGTGATCTGACAGGCCTGCCACTCTGATGACTTCCTCAGCCGGAGAGACGCCCCCCGCTGTCCCGTCCCATCACTAGCCGCCACCGTCGCGCTAACTTTGAGGTAGAGAACTTCAGGCACATCGAGCACAGAGCATGATGGGTAACGAGCGACAGCACCAGCCGGGGTCGCGACCTCCTGAACCTGCAGGGAAAGGCGTGTTCAGATGCGTCAACCCCCGGCCCATCAAGCGCAGCAGACGGACGCTCCTCGCTCCATCGTCCTCCATAGTTCGGGAGACTCTGAGAGCAGGAGACAAGCTTTAAAGTGAGCAGTCGCTGTCCGCTCCAGAGATCGTCACTGACTCAGAGTCCTCACGAACTGCAGAAGTGAGCAGCGCTGTCAAAACACAGGCCGTCCTGAAAGACGCCGCAGAGGAAAACAGTACACGGGTCATTATGAGGGAGGTTTGCTATGGCAAGTATTGCTCAGGCTTACAATCAGAACAAATGCCTATGACCCACAGTATTATGACAGATTTGACTTCAGTGCAAAAGAGATTCTGTGGGACTATGAAGGTCGTCGCACACTGAGTTGGAAATTTTTGCACGTTAAAGTATAAATATGAGTTCATGCTGTGTCGGTCACGTTTACACACCCACTCTGAAATGTTCGTCCATCATAAATAAAAAAAAACGTATCGGGTTCGACTTGGAAGAATGGATGGCAAATGTGAAAAAACTTGGCTTCATTTAAGTCCATAACGTTAATCAAAATGACTGAATCAACAATTATCCTAACAAAAGTAAAAAAATAAATTAATTAATTAAAAAATAAAACTACATGAAATGCTAGGTAGATATGAATTAGTACTGTCAACCATGAATATATTTATGTTTATACAATTTATAGTTCGTATTAATGTATTTTATAGAAATATAACATAAAATGCAACTGTGTGTATTTATATATACATAATAAATGTACACACATATATTACATAAAAACTTTTATTTTGGATATGATTATACGTGTGTGTGTGTGTGTAAATATATATATATATATATATATATATATATATAAAACACATGTTGAAATATATACTCTGTGTGTGTTTATATATACAGTACATAACAAATGTACACAGTATACACAGATATATTATGAAGACGTTTTCGGATGCATTCAATCACCGTCAATGCTGCATTTTGACAGGGGGCATATGCTTATGAATTATGAATGAATATAAACAAAAATCTAAATCAAGCAGCTTTATTAAAGGGATTGTTCAAACTAAAATGAAAATTCTGTCATCATTTACTTACCTTCAGGTCAAACCAAGAAGATATTTTTAAGAATCATGGTTACCAAGCAACATTGGTTTGCCATTGACTTTCATTTAATACACAAAAACTAATATCTTTTGTAACATTCCACAGAAGAAAGAAAGTCATAGATTTTCAGAATGACATGAGGGTTAAGAAATGAAAACACAGTCTTTTTTCTTTACTTTTTTTGTGGGTGAATTTTTCCTTTAAGGTCAGTATAGTGTGATGTGGAATGTGAGGTCAAAGGTTAGTCCTTAATGATTATTAACTGTTGTTTCCCACTGGGTTATTTGGCAAGTTTTGAGCTCCTGTAGAGATTGATAGGATGTCATCAAACATTGACATGAAGTTTGATAAAACTCACTGTGCTCATCAGGGGCTAAAATATAGTTTAATATTTGGAAAGTAAATACATTCAAGTGAATGTTTTGTATTAATATTTAGTTTCTTTTTCACCATTGAAATATCTTAGAATTGTCTGTTTTGTGACCTTGTACAATGTTAAGCAAATAATGTAAAGTGCTTTGAGTGCCTATAGAAAAGCGCTACATAAATTTCATTTATTATTAATGTATCATAACATTTTAATGCTCCTGTAGTCGCAAAACTAGCATACTTGAGAGGTGCGTGCGCGACACATACGTCAGCCACCAGAACAGCTTCCTGCATTTTTATATCAACATGGTACATTGTTTAAAATAAGTTTCATTAAAAAATGTTTCAAAAAAATGTAGGGAGGCAAATTAGCATTAATGCGCAAGTCCATAAAAGTGCCGTTGGGAGGGTAAAATTCTGCCCAACATCCCATTTCCATAATAACAACGCAATCTACCAAAAGCAGCACATATTACCACCATGCTTTTTTTGGACATTAAATAATAGCACAAATCCCAGTGAATAACAAGCGCAAATCCTAACAAATCACATCGCATGATTTATTTTAATACTCTCCTCTAATACTCTCTTTCATTGTGTAATCTGCAACTACTAAGTGCTTAGTACTTTACTTAAGTCTAACTTTAAAACTTAATGCACATAGATCCTGAAATTTTCAGGTTAAATAAAAAATGAAAAGTTTATAATCATTTGTTACAAGACTAAATTAGTCACTCTGTAATGTAATTGGCACCAGCTTGGCAGCTCTGAGAGCGGTTCGCTACTATTCCCCACTTTAACTCTGCTGAAGCTAATCCTGCTAAAGCGGTATAATGCTAGTGCTGGGGTCAGTATGGTCAGTGTGTGATGTGGAATGTGAGGTCAGAGGTCAGCCTCATGCTCGAGTGAATGCTTATTAACTGTGCTGTTTCCCGCTGGCTGATTTGGCAAAATTTGGCTTCCTGTAGAGATTGGCAGGTCGTCGTCAGGCAGCGAGAGCCGTGTCGCACCGACCCTAACAGTGCCGTATATTGGCTTAATTGTCAGTTTGAATGTGTGCTGTTTATTTAATTAGATCTAGAAGACTCCCAGCGAGTCTGTCAGTACTGCCGTTTCCCGCTGTGCATATTGAAACGACAACTATCGTTATTGTTAGTTATGAGCATACCGGCATGTGACTAAAACAAACCTCACTTTTGAGCATGATTTAATAATTATATTTATTTATTTATATAAAACAATTCTAATTAGATGATGTGATTATAAAAATATCCCATATCCTAATATTCTAAAATACCAAATAATATAAATAATCAAATAAAAAAGTTTAAAAGCTACAGTATCATTAAAAAATAGCCTGTAAATGTATAAAAATATATACATGAAATTATTGAAATTTACATAACATACCATTTTAATTTATATTGGGTGTTATATATTGTTATAACTGTTATTTTATCGTATATTCTGATGCGCCTTGAAGGTTGCATTGACCAATCAGCATCTAGCTGGATATGTGCAGTTTGTAATAATTAATAGAAGCGATTTCTTGAGGTACGATACATGTCTCTGGTTTCTTTGATAAACAGCTTTGGCTGATCTTGTCAGCTAAAGGCGATTCTTGCGTGGAAATCAGCTTTGCGGATTTTGTTATTCTAAATAATCATGCATCAGCTCTTAGCTTTAGATAATATTTGCTTTGCCGTTTTCCCCACTAAATCTTATTAGCCATCTGGGATCTGTTTTTACACCACAATCAATTTCAATGAGCGGAAATTAGATGAGAGCTTTATGTATTTGACAAATAGATAATTGGCCTTACTTAACCCTGACCTTAAAGTGCCACTTTGTCAGAGTATAATCTGCTCAGAATTATTGAAGCATTCAATTACCCAGATTAAATGACACAAGCCTGCAAACAGACAGCATCTATCTCTCTCTCTCACTCTCTTTCTCTCTCTCTCTCTCTCTCTCTCTCTCTCTCTTTCTCTGACTTTAATTATCTGATGGTGTTTGTTGTGGAGATGTTTAATGGGACTTTGCTGTATGGTATGGATCAACCCCTCCACCTATTGTGTGGCTCAGTTCCAGTCCCAGTGCCAGTGCCTCACTGTCTACTGTCTAAATAGGCAGCTATCTCATTTTGGGCTCTTCACTTAGGTAGCAACTTAATCTGCTGTACATAACACTTCTTTTAAAGCACACATGACGTGACTCACTGTTCATGTAAGCTTACAGAGCAATACTCTAACGAGCATAAAACATCATGTACACAATACACAAAAGTATTTTTAATACATTTATGTTTTAGAATGATTTATAATCAACAGTTGGTTTAGGAAGAGTTTATAACTACTATTGTATGCGCTGTAAATAAAAAAAACAACAGTTGTATACTGTAAAAAAATGCTGCTACGGTTAGAGAGCAGGTGGTATAAATGTAATGAATGGTATTATTATTATTATTTTTTTATGTAAGTACAATATAAAACATGTATGTACATGATAAGTGGAGGGTATCAATATGAATGAATATTTTAATAAATATATATTTTTTAAAGCATTTTAAATACTATATTAGCATATACCAAGAAAATTAATTAATTCACAATAAGTTCAATTAGTAATTGTGTTTTTTTATGCAGTATATTAACTTAAATTAAAACATTTTAAATTGACACTTAAACTTACTTTGTTCATTTACTGTGATTTCATTTAATTTTTCACTTAGTATCACTTGAACTAATAAAATCACTAAAACTAATAAATACAACTGAACATGCTTCGCTAAAATTTGAGAGCCCTGTAAATACAAAATAAATAAATATAGACCAAAAGCAACAGAACTGCTAAAAGAATTCCTGAAATGATTACTATATAAATATATATAATAAAAAGAATCTAATTCAAAATATGAACATAAACACAATATTAAAATAGCACCGCTAAACACTATGTTATAACTTGAAGCTTTTAATATTAAAACTGTGAACACAATTCACAACAGACGGTAATGTTGTGGCCTACCTTTAAGATCAGCCATCATGTTGTGATCATGCATGTGATGCCTTAAAAGCTGTCTGTGTAGGCAGCTTACTAAGATTTGAAACAGTTCCTCTGTGTGTGTGTGTGTGTGTGTGTGTGTAACCTGAAGATGCTCCTCTCCGAGAGCTGAGTATTAACCAGGCTGTCAGATCTTAATGAAGTGTCCTGGTGAGCCATATCAAAAGGGCTTTCCCTCCACACACACACACACACTCGCGGGTATCATGCTGATAAGTGGTGACGCGGATGGGATCGGCGCAGGGGCTGATGTGATTTGACAGATGGGCTCTGTGATGCCCGTGTATTGAGGTCTCTCTAATCGATTAGTTTTAGTTAAGTGCACTCTCAGATGATTGTGCCGCGTCTTTATCGTTCCCCTCCGCAACACCGACAACCTTTGGTGCCTCCTCCCGCTCGCTGCCAGCCTCCACCTGTTTGTGCAGAGGAAATATATTATCTGAAATGATCAAATCTCAGCGGCACTTATTCTGTCTCTCTACAGTGTATGACATTCACTTCAATTACAGGACAGAGAATCTGGTAGACAATGTGTTTTGGGCACAGCACTTTTTTGGAGGATGCTGTTTGTAGGAGAACGAGAAAAGAGACTTGGTTATTACTTCTGTGCTTCCTCTCTCTCAGCGCTCCCAGGGGCAGTTATTATGGTCAGTACCTGTGGGCATGGTTGGTTTGTGGCACAGACTGTCTTGCTCTCCAGGGCTCATTATTACAGCATGGCCAGTCGCCCCAGGAGGGGGATTGGCCTCTCTCACTCTCCCGCTGTCTTCCTCTCTTCTCTGGACTTCTCTGGATAGACACAGTTCCCTGTGGTGGCAGCAACGCTAGCCATAAACTTCCACCGGACTCTTCATGCCCTTGCAGAAATGCGCTCATTCCCCATAATCCTCTGCTGTTCTACTCGGACAAAATGTATAATTCTTTATTTAAAGGTGATGTAAAAATCAGATTTTATGATCTATGCCAGGGGTCACCAAGTTCAGTCCTGGAGGACCGGTGTCCTGCAGATTTTAGCTCCAACTCTAATCAAACACACCTGAAGCAGCTAATCAAGCTCTTACTAGGTATACTTGAAACTTCTAGGCAGGTGTTGAGGCAAGTTGGATCTAAACTCTGCAGGACACCGGCCCTCCAGGACTGAACTTGATGACCCCTGATCTATGCTAAGCTGCAGCTAAAAGTGCTACCGTCAGACCCGGAGATTGTCTGAATGGATTTGAAAGCGGTAAAACTCAACTGTTCAACTAGATTCAACTAGATTTGAAGTCTTCGAAAACAGCAGCGTATTCTTCGATCTCAGGTTTAATTTTGTAATAATCATTCCTAATCGTCATATTAAATGGATCATGAGAGTTTAGATGATAGAGGCTGATAGATCCTTTACCCTCTGTTAAAATGACATCATTTCCTACATTGCATAAGCTGATTGGCCGTTGCTGCTTTAAAATGACTTGCTCAACATTTAAATAGTCTCATTCAGTGTTTAGGCTGGTCCTGTAGAGCATCCGTTGCTCCGAAAGCCCCCCACCTCCTCCAGCACCACCTGTCTAGACCTGCTGTGGGATTTTTGTGGGACAGTTGAAAGGTGTAAGGAAGTGGGACAAGCCAGGATTCAAATTCTGTGTCGAAACGCTAAAATACTGCCCATGAGGCCACCAGCTCTGACAAGAGCTTCTATTATGACAAACATTTGTCATAACCACATTATTTTTAACATAAGCTGGTTGGAGCAGCTAATTTTAACCAGGATGTGCAAAGCTTCCGGTGTCAGCTGCTTCTAGTTATTTAAGCTATGCAAAAACAAACCCGGGCTAATTGAGCAAAAATATTACATTGTTTCCTGCACGTTTTACTCAGTGAGCGCCACTAAAAATCACTTTCAGTTATATCCGAAATGTAAATCTGGCAATGTTTTATTACATTGGCTCTTGTAAGTGTTAAAAAAAAAGTAAAAAAAAAAAAAAAAAAAAAGAAATCTGTATCCATTTTTGCAGTGGTGCTTCATGCTGCAAACAGATAAAATAGAATTTGAATCTATTATCATAGTCCTGAACACACTGGTTTATATTGCAAAGTTGTACCATTCCAGTTAATTACTTATAGCTGCTTATGAATCATTTCACTTTCACAATAAATAGCTTTCTCCCACATAATAGATTCCTCGATGAATACCTGTTAAAATATGTGAATCAAATTTGTTGCAAGCTCATTTCTAATGTTACCTAGACATTTTAATGAATCCAAATACAGTAGGTTTCCGTAGTAATTAGTACAATGCTATGCTAGTATACTAACCTTGCTAGTAAAAGGCTAATTGACAGCACACACAAAAAGCATTTGTAATTAGTGGTTTGCGAATTTTATATCATTTTATAACCTACTATAAAGTATTAGTCAGTGGATTCTGTAGAGAGAATCTTGCATGACACTAGCAGATATATAATTGCAGTTATTTGTTTAGAGGTAAGTTGTGTGTGTAGACGTGGTAGCTTTGACCTGTACCTCCATGACTGTGAGTACTTAAAGAGAGGATGGATGATAGAAATATATATGAGCAAACAAAGGATCAATAAGCTGTTTCCTGCTGTTTTAATGGACTGTAATTGGAGTCATTCTTTGGATGGGATAATTTAGTAAAAACACAATTTATTCTATTTTACTGAACGTATGTGTCTTAAGCTTGAAATGTATTAACCACTATATCTGTTCAAGCACACTAATTGCTGTTATTGATTTGACCGTTTGAGTTCTAGTATCTCTTCATACCTTTTTTATGACTTATCCGAATGGACTCTGGCTGCTGCTGCTTTCCTTGTAGGAACTCATAACTGTAGCTGCTGTTTGTTTGAGAACAGCCCATTAAATGAACCATGGAGGGCTTTCCTGAGTGGGCTGTGCATTAGCAATGAGCAAAACCAGGTGGTAAACTTCGCCAGCTTTAATTAAAATCCCTTAATTCCAGCGTTTGAACCCCAGGCTGTATTTCAAAGGCGAGAGGGAGGCAGTCCGGAAGCTTCTTTGCTCGGCTCTGATGCATGGCCCCCTGTTGACACGCACTAATTTTGATATATACGAGCGGATGAATCTCTAATTACGTTTTGCCATGGACTCTGAAGTTACTTAGCATTGCACTTAATTATTTTTATACAGACGCTTTAACAGTAAAGCACTGTGGTGTAAATTAGGCTAAACCCCACTATTTCTAAACCCACTGATAAAATTCGCTACTGTTTTTGCTATACATAATTTATTTTGTATTTATGTATGATGCTTTATATATACTTTCTTAGTCATTCATTTAGATATTTAATGGTAGCTTAAAGGCCAATAATGTTTTAATGGCAGAGCTGATTGGTTGCTCGTACAGTGAGGGTCCCCTGACGGGGTCCAGGTGTCGTGTCATTTCCTGTGTAAGTGAACTCACAAAACACACAAACACACACACACACATGCCCACGCAGCCCTGACTATAGCTCACCTGAGATCTAGTTTAATTGTTCCTAATTAAAGTTGGACATGAATTGCCTGTAATTAAACATGTGCACAGTTCATTAGTGCTCCCTAAAACAAAAGGGCTTCATTTTTATGTGTGTATAATTGTCATGCAAATGAATCTGAGTTGCTCTGTAGGGTATCTGTCTTTCCCTAAGGTCGTAGTTAGAAAGATCTACCTGGTCTGCAGTGCATTTTCTTAGTCTGGTGAATTGCATTTTTTATTCCAATTTATTTTTCTTTCACAATTTTTTGTTATTATTATAAATAATAACAGCAAGTACAGATAAACGGTGCTGTCAGACAATGCAATTGATCGCTTGATTACATCTAACACTTCCACAAAAAAATTGTAGATAATGTAGAGAAATAAAGAAATACCATGTTTAATTCAACATGCTGTTTCTTTATGATGTTTCTTTGTGGTTATGTGTGAAATTTATTAGCAATTTAAAAGTAAATACTACACATTTTTTTCTTCTTCTTTGCTAGAACACACTGTCAAATGATTGATCCTTGAAACAAAAATGTTAAAATATTATATTTCATTGTATCTGTTGTGTGGATCAATTCTATAACTGGTAATTGTGGAATGGATCAAGCCAATAGAGAAACATGATTTTCAAACTAATGAAATCTCAAAGGGCTTTTAAAAGAGAACAATTAAGCAGAATAGGTGCCTGTGAAGAAGAATGCAATCATCTCTGCTATCTCTGTTGTCTTAAAGAAGAGCTCAGAAAGCGGGAAAACCTGGGAAAACTGCTTACTGCCATCTTGCAGAAAATTACACACGAAGAAAGGGTAGACTCTCTGAAGGATTAACACTTAATTATGGCTTAATTAGCATAATTATGCATGCTAATAGCATCTCAAATGGATAGCGGTTGTCGAGAGGATTGAACCATCTGTAATTGTAGGGGATTAATACATCATTTTTTATTTCCAGCATTATTGTAACTCTCTTCCTCTTGCAAGTGCCTCTCATTAATCAATTTCACTTATAGGACGTTTAAATGTTGGTGCCTTTTTTCATAATACATCATTAGGGTCATCCCTGTGCAGCTATGAGACAAGACTAATGAGATCTCAGGTGGATCTTTATAACTGAACAAAAGCAAAGAACAGGTGAACCCTCTTCAGAGTGAAGTTGAACCGGTAGTTGACTGAACTGGGAGTTAAGGAATTAACTGGGAATATAAAGAGCAGCTGGGTGTTTGGGGGTTAACTGATACTAAACATTAACTGAATGCAGAATCTGCAAACAATGAAAAAGTGCAAGGAATAACTGAGTGTGTAGACATCAGCTGGGAGGATCAACTGGGACTGTGAGGGTGAACTGGGAGTGAAGAGATTAACTGTCAATATAACACTGTGTCTACGCCGGACACGAGCTGTGAAATGCAGTGAGACAAAAGCCAATAGAATCTATAATAATCAGTAATTGTGTCTCCACTGGATATGGCCGGATACAGATCAGATTGTATAACGTAAACTCAACCTGGTCTCGTAAAAATATGCATGTGCACTTTTTGTACAACACCGTTTGTACATACCTTACTGCACGTTTCACCTCAGTTTCAAAGAGAAATGTGGTGCTAAAACACAGGTTCGACACAGGCTTTATTACGTTGATATAGGTATGTATTGCGGCAATTCAGAATTTAAATATCCATGAACTGTTGGTAAAAGTAAATTCTCTACCAGCCCGATCTCATGGCAATTCGTACATAATTTACGAGATGGCTAATTCGTGCTAATTCATACAACCTCTTTTAGCTAAATCGTACGCATTTCATGAGTTGAGAGTTCGTAGAAATTTGTACGAATGAGTTACACCTATCCCCGCCCTTAAAAACCTACCCATCACTGGGGTTATACGTACGAATTGGACATGACACTGTGTTGGCTCTATCATGTCGAAAATATGCCCCTCACCAAATCCAACTCTGAACCAACCCGATAGTACAAAAACTGAAATAAAAAACATTTGTTGATGCAACCCTCTTATTTTTAACTTCCTTTTACACAGATTTGAACTGTTTTGTTGAAGCGTAGTTACACAGGATTGAACCAGAGCTCCTCTCCCCTCAAGTGCATCTCTGTACTACAAACCTGTCTATGAAAACCCATCTATATGATGTATGTGTGTGATGCTAACCTCCAAAAGCATAAGTTTTCATATCTCCCAGCATATTAATATTGTTTTGAAGTCATAACATGATATTCTTTGGGTAAATGTGGGAAAATCATGCTTTATTAATCGAAACTGTAAATCTGTGTGAAAAAGTTAATAAAAGGTTTCATAGTTTTACTGCCTCTATTTACTGATATGTCTTTATTGGTACATATTTCATTTCTCGCTTAAAAGATCACCCAGGGGCATTTATGCCATGCGACCAGGTAGGGTAAACTGGAAGTATAATAGTTAAACTGAAATGGTACAGATTAACTGAGACTGTAGAAGGTAAATTTGGAGTGTTGAGATTAAGTGGGAGTGTGGAGGGTAAATTGAAAATGGATGGTGACTTGTGAGTAAAGAGATTAACTGGAAATGCAGATTGTAATTAAGATTGTAGAGACTGGGAGTAAGATTCAGAATCAGAAAGAGTACATAAGAGTGAGATTAAATGAAATGCGGTGAGCAGAATGGAAACTGGGATTGAACAGATGACTTGGACTCTGTAGGGGGAAGTAGGGTTGTTAGTATTGGAAGGGCTCTTCACCTCTGGTCTCAGGGATCATAGTTTAACCCAAACCCTACAGTACACACATGAACAAGCTAATCAAAAAGAATTTACTTGGAATTTGTTTGAGGTTGAAGCTAAACTCTGCATGACAACTGCCCTCCAGGAGCCCTCCAGTTGAAAACCCTGGGTCAGGGTGTGGAGAATGAATTATGACGGATTCATTGGGACTAGGAAAGTGCAGAGATCAATTAAGACTGTGTCTAAAATCACCCTTATATCTTTATAATGTATTATTTGAAAGGACAAGCATACCAAAGTACACTTAACATGTAATTTTTAGACAATACCCGCACAATGAGAGGACCACATGAAGGGAATGCTATGTCTCACTAGAAGATAATGCCTGCAGCACTTCAGGTGCACTCCGAAGTCGCTCACTCATTTTCATTCACTCCTACTACATTAGTGGGTAATGTAGGGAATAGCAAATGAGGGTATAGTGAGTCGATCTCAGAAACACCCTAAGTGTGTGGGGTGAATTTGGGAGTAAAGCATTTGAACTGTGCGTGCAGAGACTAATATGTGGAAGGGAGAAATGGGAATGAATGGATATTCAAGGAATGGTCAACTGAGCAAAACTGTAAAAATCTGTCCCATTATTTGGACACACCATGATTCATTGTAATATTTACAAAAATAAACATAAAGTTCACATGATAAAATAAACATTCCATTAGAAGTAAAATCATGATACTGTACCACTATTCAATTCAGCTCCTTGCTAAAAAGCAATAAAAGATGATAAAAAGTTGTTCTTGATAACGTGTGTCATCGTTATCTACGCCATGACTTTTAACCGGCATTGACATTTTCCAAAAGCCGTTGAGGATCTTCTGCTCGTCTTGTTCAGACACGGCGATCAATAGCGTTTTCTGCAGGGACTGGATCGGCCAGCAGAACTGAAGATAATATGAGGAGAGGGGAGTGAGAGAGAGGAAGGGCTAATCAATGAGGAGTCTTGAACTTGGGAAACCCTTTTCATGTTTGGTATTAAGCTGCAATCTTGCCTGTCGCTCAGACTTCAGAACAAACTGAGATGGCGGGCAGCAGTGTAATAAAATGAGGGAATGTAGGGGTGAGGTGATGCAGTAACTCATTCATTCCAGTATGAGTCTCTAGAAAACTTCTAATACCACATTAGCACTTACATAACTAGGACTAGGGGTGTATATTTACAATATTTGTAAGTAATATTGTACTTGTTTAACAACAGCTAACAACTTACTTACTGTAAAAACCTTTCTTTAGAGCCTGTATATATATGTGTGTGTGTGTGTGTGTATATATAATTATTACAGAAGGCTCAAACGCTCACTGATGCTCCAGAAGGAAACACGTCATTAAAGGGGGTGAAAACTTTTGAACATGAAGACATTTACATTTTTCTTATTTTGCCTAATGTTCATTTAGTCCTGCTCTTCAAAAGCTACAGAAGATACATGTTTCCCAAAAGCCAAATTGAGTAAAATTTTACCATTATGTTCAAAATCAATGTTTTCAACCCCTGCATTGTGTTTCCTTCTGGAGCTTCAGTGAGGGTTTATACTTTTCTGTAACAGTTGCATATGAGTCCCTCAGTTGTCCTCAGTGTGAAAAGATGGATCTCAAAATCATAAAGTCACTTTGGAAAGGGTCCAAATGCACATAAACACTGAAAAACCACAGAATTTGTGGTAACTGAAGGATTTTTCTGAAGAAAAGTGGGCAGTTTAACTGTTCAGGACTAACAAGGGACTCACAAACAACTAGCACAAAATATTAAAACAGTTGTGGATCGTGAAGAAAAATGACACATAGTATAACTTAAGTTATGTAAACTTTTGAACGGGGTCCTTTTTATCAATTTAGTTATTATTTTGTCTTGATGAGTAAATGTAAACATCTGCTCAGGATAGTACTAAATGAAAAATATCTTGGAATTTTCATGATCACATTTGTGAACGGTAGTGTATATATAGTATTATTAATATTATTTAATTTTTTTAAAACCAAAAAATGGTAAGAAAAAATGGTTGTGTAAAATTACTGACATCTTAGGGCTCAAATGTGTGCTTAAAAGCAGTGTTTTTGTGAGCTCTGTCTGGACTTTGTCTAGCTAATGGATCATTTGCATTATCGACGAGGTAACCCTGTCACCTCTAACATGGACTTTTAAAAAGAGAATAATTTTATGTTAATTAGATATTGATGCCATAATGATTAATTGGCTCCTGAGTGTTGTTAATATGCAGTAGTTGTCGTGTAATGTGCATTTCTAATGACTTTGTATCAGTTTGCCCAAACAAGGGGGAGGATTCGACCCTGGCCAAAGCTTTTCAGAAGAGACACTGATGTTTAGCGGTGACGTCATTATAAAAATACTCTCTGAATCATGTTGATTGCACTGAAGTATGATGGTTATGGCATTTTAAGATGTACATGATTTGTTTGTGAAGTTAAGTGAGTTGAAACATGGTGTGAACTCACACGTTTCACAGTAACACTTCTAGTGCGGTGGAGCAGCAGACTGCTCATCCATCTTCCTCTCTGACTGCTTAAAGTGGCTGCTTTTGCCCTCTTGATTCACAGATGGGGTGAATGTGGCAGTCGTTTTAATTTTAAATGAAGTCGAACCCCAAAGTCTCAGGAATCTATCACTGCTTAATCATAGCACCTGCCGATCAGTCTATACACGTCAAAACCCACCCAAAAGTACCAAACTATCAGATGATACCAATCAGCACTCATCTATTGTCTATTGTCTCACCAGCAAATAATAATCTGCCCATCAAAATTCTCATCAGCACCCATTAGCCCATTTAAAGGGTTTCTTTTGCAGTCTCTACATTTGAACTTGTTTAATAAAAGTGGTCAAACTGTCCAAGGATTGCTGACAAAAAATTAAATCCTAAACGGCGGCGAAGCCCACCGGGGAGGAGCAGACGGCAGCGAGGCCCACCGGGGAGGAGCAAGCGGCCGCGAGGCCCACCGGGGAGGAGCAGACGGTGGTGAGGACCACCAGGGAGGAGCAGGCGGCTGAGAGACCCTCCGGGGCGGAGCAGGCAGCGGCCATACCCTCCTGGACCGACCAGGCAGCGACTGAGCCCTCCTAGAGCGACCAGGTATGGGAGAAGCCCACCAGGGTGCGACAGGAGACCGTACTGCACACAAGAACACAGACAGGTTAGTAGTGGCCTTTAAGGCCGAGTTCATACCTGCACCAGGCTGTGGATGAGTGGTCTCGACAGCCGGGGCAGGTCCAGAGGAAGGTTCAGCAGCGCTTGGGGTTAGATCAGGGCAGATTAATAATCCACTGGTCTCAGTAGCTGGTTTAGTGCAGGGTGGAAATTCAACAATGGCCTCTGTGGCCGATTCAAAGCAAGGCACGAGTTCACAGGCCATTAGTTCTGAATTAGGCCTGGGTTCTCGAACTGCCCCGACAGACCAGCTTAGAGAGTGTGCAGCCACCAACGGAGACCCCAGAGAATCCACGACCAGGGTCGACATCTCTGGGGCATGTGCAGGCATTGGGGAATACCCAGAAGCTGCGTTGAGACTGAACTGTGGCAGAGGATTAGGCTCAGGTGGATTGGGCCATGATGAATCCAGGTCCTCTACGGGCTTGGGCGGATCAGGCCATAGCAAATCTGAATCGTCGATGGACTCAGATGTGCAGTGGACCTACCACACACATAAAATAGCAACGGCCATAACAGGAAGCATGGCCGACACGGGAACAGTCTCTGTATAGTCCTGTGTGGAGCTATTGAATACACCACTTGCCCTCGCCGACATCAACGGGGTGTCCGGTAGACTGGAAATCGGCCTCCTCAGCATCGGAGGAGCCTCGTTGTCCTCACCAGAAGCTTCCACGACGCGGGGAAACACGGGGGCGGCGACCATGGTGGTTGAGGACTGTAATGTGCCTTGTGCGATGACTTGGGAACGGTGCTCGTAAGGAAGTGATTTAAGGAAGCCCCTCCCTATCACTGGAGATCCCCTCAACAGAACACGGAAAAAAAACAGAACACGGAAAAACGCTTACAGAGGCAGGGAGTCCATTCACAATGATCAGCAATGTGACAAACAAAAACCGGAACTTAAATACTTGTGCTGATGAGGTAGGTAGGCAGAGAAATGATAAACTACTATGGAGACAGACTAAGGGGTGGATAAAAAACTAAAGACACTTCAAAATAAGAGTCCTGAACACAGAGTGGGGAAACAGTTCATAATAAGAGTCCAGAAACGTAACGGAGACAGGTGAGCAGTGTAAAATATGAAGGGCTGAAGTGCCAGCATAAGAGTCCAGCTGGCACTTTCAGCTGCATCGTTACAGACGTGAGATGGGAAAGAAACAAAGAAACATTTTATTACAGACCTTTTCTGTGTGTAAGTGTAAATTATATTCTTCTAGTGAATAAACAAACAAATAAGTGATTTGTGTAGTTTATCTGTCCATTTTGCATTACAGTGTTGCATAGCTTGTTCTGTGTGTTGCAGGTCTCTGGGCAAACTAAACAGTGGGCCAGAACAGGTGCGAGTCAGAGCAGAAGTGACACAATGACTGTTTTGCTCACTGATTGGCCTGACACTTTCACTCATTCTGAGACACAGCGGCCTGTCTGTCCGTCTGTCAACAGTGTCAGAGACACACAGTGAGTGACTGACAGCCTGAGCAGCACCTGACACCTGGGACAAACACACTGTCCTCACACTGCTGTGCTGTACTGAGCAGTGTATGTGTGTGTGTGTGAGAGAGAGAGAGAGTATCTGCCCTTGTGGCCGACCATTTATCAGTGGTATTTTTCCACCATTTAGACCTGTCATGTCACCACGATACACTCATTTGACACGTGAACTAAACTACTTCAAATTGGAGGTTAGTGAGGTCTCTAGAAAACACAAAACAGACATTGGTATACACAGACATCATAACTACTGTATGTCTTTTTGGTTTTAATGAAACCATACACATATGGACGTAGTAGTGTAATTAATCATTTTAAACAGTACTATACAATATTTTGTAGTCACATGGCCTCATGATGTTGCATGCAACTGAATTTTTAATTCACTTCAAGTAGTTTCAAGTTAGAAAAAAAATTATTTTGCATAGATATATATATATATATATATATATATATATATATATTGACACTGCTAACGCATACATTTCAATTTTAATTAATTATAAACAGCAAACAAAATGAAGAATTTCAGGTTCCAATATTAAAGCTGCCTGATCTTTTTTCTGTCAGTTAAATGTGCTGCTTTTAAATGATCTCTCTTTTAATGCGACAACATTAATACTATCCCTGGTCTGACCACATAATCAGTCAAAAAGATTCAAATGTTCAAATTCACAGTTCACGTCCTGGTTTATTTTCCAAAAATGGAAACAGAAAGTCAATTTGAGCACATTGCATTGTGCGACATAATATACTGTGCATACGTTTTAGTCATCTGGATATTTTATGCATACAGACAATCTGAATACTGCATTGCAGACATAGAGTATGTAAATATGTTATCCTAAACATAACCTTGTGTGTGTTTGTGTGTAGGTTGGTGTGTGTTGAACACATGTGACAGACAGACAGACATTAGGTTCGCTGCTCATTAATGGCTCGAGATAAAACATCTAAAGACTCAGAAATCACATGCACAAAGACAATGTCTATTATGTTTCATGTCAGCGTGCATCTGTCTTTGCGTTGTCACTGAGATCTCAAACAGATAAACTCCCTTTTTCCTGTGGGATTGTGGGATGACACAGGCAGCCAATTTCCAGCCCTTGATTTGATTGATAAATCCTCGGTGACAAGACAGAATAAAAGAGCCCTATTTGCTTTGATACATATAAATAGGAAATTAAGCAGCAGTATTGTCAGGGTTAATTAGTCCACAGTGAAGCGGATGTCTGGCCTGTTTGACATACTGAAATTCCAGTAACACACACACACACACACACACACACACACACACACACACTAGGGAGTAGTTACCCTAATGGCTAATCTTTCTCTTCTGCTGTTCAACTTCCTGCTGTTTTTGTCTCTGACATAGATAAATTATTCTCACTTGTTTGATTACAGCACAAAATCATTTGGTGGGACTTTGTTTAATGAATAATAACTATTTAATAATAATAATAATAATTTATTATGATTATTATTATTATAATTTTTAACAACATCATCTATCATTATTTTTATTATCATCATCATCATATCATCATCAAAATCAACTAACGTTTTTAATTATCAACTTTAACCTTTTAACATTTTTTAACATTAACATAAAATTTGGGTAAAATAATAATAATAATGTTCAAATCCAAAAAACAAAACTAAACAAAAAACGAACATTTCATATTTGTTGTTAAACTCAAACATAATTAACATAATTTAACTACAATTAGCATATTTCAAATTGAATTTTTAAGCTCATTATGTAACGTGTGTGTCATGTTCCATGTCTATCTGGTCTTTGTTCTCCCCCCTGTCTGTGTGTTCTTTGGTTTAGTCTGTCTTCTGTCATTATGTTCTGATTAGTTGATTTCGTTC
>JAUMHG010000079.1:13897453-13908372 GCA_032359395.1 Enteromius anoplus | reverse complement strand
CTCAATAATTTTCCTATACCGCTGTGAAGGAAAGAGCACACAATCGATCATCGAGGCATCGATTTCAATGGACAGCAACTGCTAAGGTCGCACTTAAGAAGGTTTACCTTAAGCACCATCCTAAGGTATAGTTCGGCGAACAAACGTAGGGAAGCTATAACTGTAGTTAAGGTGTACCTTTTGAGTCTTCGTAGCGCGCTAAGAGACAACGTTATCGGAGAACGCTGCCCTGGACTATTTATAGTGACAAGGTAAGGATCTGATTGGTTTACGAAGGAAGCGGGATTGATAAGTAAACGGTGCAAGCAGTGACTGATCGTCAGCCCTTCCACCCAGAAATTAGTTTAAAAAATTCATTTAGTGAGCAAAAAGTGTTCCCTATTCTAAAGTGTCACTTTTTTCTGATAAGAACAAGAAAAGAAAAAATAGGTTTAACCTTCTGGTGTTATAAACTAAAAAAAAAAATGATTTGGTTGTTTTGAATTTTTTATTTCATTAAAGTGATATGAAACGGATTTGGTACTTTCAATGTGAAAAAACAAAATCACGATTTGAAAATTGTGAATGTTTGTGAATAAAATAGTGACTGGGAAAAAAATGGCTTTCGTATGCACTGGAAAGGAATTGGAAGCAGTTCTTTTCTAGTGGAAATGTTTGGTACTGCACCCAAACTAAATATTACTGTAAGTTCATTTTTCGTGATATCAACTGAAACAGTAGATTTATTGTTTGATTTTAGTTGAACAGTACAATATGGCATTCTTAAAATGCAACGCTTAAAGGGTTGCTTCACCCCAAAATAAATATTTTGTCATTAATCACTTACTTTAATGTTGTCCCAAACCCATAAAAGCTTCACTCATCTTTAGAACAACATTTTAAGGATGAAAATTTTTTGACTGAAAACCGGGAGGCTTGAACACTGAACTCTGGAACACTGAACACTGCCAAGGTCCAGAAAAGTAGAAAAGATGTCATCTGAATGCTCCATCTGCAATCAGGGGTTTAATCAGAACTTTCTGAAGTGACAAGAGTACTTTTTGTACACAAAGAAAATAAAAATAATTACTTTTATTGAACAATTGATCTTTGTGTCTCTCCGCGTCAACATAGCTCCATTTTGGGAAATATCTGCTGAACGCAAAGGGATGAACTGTTTTTGTTCAAATCATACATTAGTATGCAGTTTGCGTTCAGCTAATACTCTCCAAAATGGCACTACAGCGACAAAAAGAAGACAAATTGTTGAATAAAGTTATTATATAAGTATAAGTACAGAATAAGTATTCTCATCACTTCATAATGTTTTGGCTGAAACACTGATGACATGAACTATTTTGACAATGTCTTTTATACTTTTCTGGACCTTGGCAGTCAATGGGACAGTCACAAGCCCCCCGGTTTTCATCCAAAATATCCTAAATTGTGTTCCAAACACAAACTAAGCTTTTACAGGTTTGGAATAACATGGTCGTACATGATTAATGACAAAACTTTCATTTTGGGGTGGAGTAACCCTTTAAGTTAAAATACTTTAAAATATGTCTTTTCAATTTTTTCAAAGCAAAAACACATTCTGTTTGAATAGTTCTTAAGCCAGCGTGAGCTTGTTTAAACCAACCTCAGGAGGAAAGTGTAAAAGTGTTCATTTCTAAGAATTTGTTTAATGTGATTCATACTCAAACATACAATTTTTTTGTTGAAGGTCCACTACTTACTGTCTGTGGGGTCTTAGCAGATTGTACGAAAACGAGTGAGATTCATACGAATTGGCACCAGTTTGCCAAAATGTGTAACAGTTATGAAGAGCTGGTTTTGCAACATAACATGGCATTATAAAATAACAGTTGTGTGCCATAAAATATATAAACCAACGACTAAAACTGCCTCTACTGAGAGAAGACCTCTATTCTGTCAGCATTTACAGCGGCTCTCATTGACAGAGGAGTAATTTGAACTCCATGTCCCAGGGGTCCACTCTTTTACTTCCTGCTCCACGAATAAGCAGCGTATCGATTAGTTATCAGCTGGTAATTGGGCCACAATCTCTCTCTCTCTCTCTCTCTCTCTCTCTCTCTCCCTTCCCTTCGCTCTTGATCTCCTTCTGTCTTCCCCTGAGAAGTGTGATGGCCATGAAAAGCAACGGATATCCCCACTGATGCTGATAAATATCCCACCGAACAAAAGATCCTCCCCAAACAGCTGTTACATCCCACTTATGACTCCTGTTCTATCTCTCCTCACATTTGTACACATATCCCAGTTTCAAAACATTAGGACAATGGCGGATAACAGTCTTTTTTTCATTGAAGTAGTAAAGAGAGAAGTAAAAACAACAGAAATCTCCAAGTGAGTGGATCTGGGTGAACTCCTATAGTACAGGCATTTATACAGCTCTACTCTCCAATATCTTTGTAAATATTATACTGTGTGATTATTTTTTATAATTTTGTTTAAGCAATTGTGGCACCATTGTTTTGTGAATCAGTATATTAGTTTCAATTAATTATAATTCAATTTATAGTTTAAAATGTATTTAAAATGACCCATTTTGCTAACTGTTGGCTATGGCTTTAAGTTATTCAGAAACACATAAATTACATCATGTGAACTGGGAGGCTATAATACGAGGCTAAAAGTCTGTGTGAAATGGCACAAGCATTAAAAATGCTGTGGCTGATTTACTCTTAATGTTTATTTATCCAGAGTCCGAATTTAGACATTTAGAGAGCCGAAAAGGAAATGAGGCAAATAAAACGAGCACATGCGTGTGTGAACTCTTCCCAGAATAATCCCCGCCGTGAACCAACCAGACGCAACATGCCAAAAGAGCCATTTACTTCCCAGACAAACGACTTTCTGAAGCCACCGCTGCTCCTTGACTCTTCTTTAAAACCACATTTGACAAGGATCTCATTTTGCTGCTCAATATTGCCATCATCAAACAGTCAGCTGCTTCAACCAACCTGTTCATCATTTCAGCATCACTACAGTGGTTCAATTACCCTACCGAAGAGTCACCTATCCTGTGAGCAACTCCTAGACTGGACTAAGAGTTTTAAGATAGGAATAGATTCACATCAGATTTATTCAAAACCAGTTCTCAATGTTAAATTTGGCAGTTCTTCAAAATTAATGCAGGTCAGAGAACTTTAAAGCACCACTTGTCGTGATATTAGCAAGCGAGAAAGAAGGAGTGTTCCTAGATCAACATCCATGTTGGTACTTAAATAACATCAATCAATCAACCAACCAACTAATTAATCATACAAATTATAGGAGCTAAGTTTTACAACATCTTTGTTAGGAATAAGGTTGGGTTTATATCATATAGGTGTCCAAACTCAGAACTCAAGTTAAGTATCTTCTTGGCTGCTTTGTAGGTTTACTAGGCATCAATGATATAATGCAGTGAGATTATTGTCTGACAACAGCAAGTGCTCCACACAGAGATCTGATCTGATCATCCTCCAATCTGTCTGGAAAGACATGAAGTAACACAACAAAATGAGACAGACTAAATACAGAAGATCTGTGGCAACGTCTCCAAGATGAAGAAGAAAAAAAAACCTGCCTGCAAAGCTACAGTACTCTTCAAAGTTTTAGACACCCGTGTAAAAATGCTGTAAAATGAGGATACTTTCAAAAATAATGCCTTGAATAGATTTAATTTATCAATTAACATATTTTAACTAAATCAAATAAATATTTGGTATTACAGCTTTTGGTAAAACAGCTTCTGTCCCGAGGTACACTTGAAAAAACTGTGAAAGTGCTACTGTAAAAACCTGTTAAATGGTTAATGGTAAATTCCTGTAAAATTTACAGGGGGAAACCGTAAAACTGACATTCCCATAATTCCCTCCGTTGCATTTCAAATTTATTTTGAATTGGATGTTTTTATTTGAAATAACTTTGTCTCTTCTTAGTTTTGTTCTTATCAGTTATGTTTATTAGGGTTATATGTTACATATAACGTTGTTAAATTAATGTTTATTGCATATTTCAGTTTAATTAGTCACCATAATGGTGTTTAGTGTTTGTGTAAATGACACTGAGCAGCCTCTATATGTATTTATATTAACTAGCTGCTTGTGATGGGCTTTGGTTCATCATGTGACATTTTTATCACCACTTGTTTGCATTTGGTGCTTAACAATGTATTTCAAAGCTACGAATCAAATTTATGTACTTTAATAGATTGGTATATTAACATTATATCAATTAATGAAATTACTCACTGTAAATTTTACTTAAAACTGTAAAACCTAAAATTTTTATACCATATTGTTTTACGGTTGAATTCTGTTAACCACAGCTGCCAGTTTGTTTTTGTTTTTTTATCACTTTCAAAAGAAGATGTAAGGCTTTTACTGTATTCATACTAAAAATGGTGACTTGTATTGGAGTAATTTTTTCTGTAAGGTATATGCTGTTTTATTCCAGTATTGTATTTCTGGGACTCTTTACATCTCTAAACATTGTACGATCCTAATCCTACTTGGAAAAGCACTGGCCCATGGATGGTTTTATTTTAGCTATTTGTGGTGTTTAAAGGTTTTCCCATAACACCAGTTTATAGAACCCCTTTTAGAATCTGTCTAGAACTATTATGCTTTCATAAACCCAACCCACACGGCTCTCCAGAAGTTAATTCAAATATAAATTTCAACAATCCAGTTTATACATGCATTTGTCTCCAATTATGCAAGCCCACCATACTGAAAAGACCCTAAATCATCTCTGCATGTCTTACATAATCCATAAATAATAGGTTTGTGTATGTTTACACCCCGCTGTGTGATATGATTCATATCTCGTATTGTTGCTGCTGTTGTTCACAGTCCTGTCCGCGTTTTAAATGACCGTTCAGATGGCCGATGGGGGAGTATTTGAGAGCTGACACAAATGCATTTGCGGATTGTATATCTCCCCTGTTTATGTGTGCTGTTACAGTCTCACATGCTAGCAGGTGATAGATGGCCGCCACGTGGCCACACATGCTGAGCTTGGCCATGTGTTGACGCAGCGCTTACAAGAGTCTTTACGAGAATATGGATGAGATTTGTTAACTGACCAAGGAACAATTTTTTTGCTGTTTATTGTCCAAATAATGAACAAGACTGCACTAATGGGGAGAAATCAACTCTACTTTAGCACTGAAACAGGTACCTTTCCTTACCTTTTAAAGGTCTGGATTAAGGTTATGTATGTCTTTATGCAAATGTGGCTCCGAGCTGAAGACAAATCCAGGGTTCTTGACTAGACTGTAGCAGAAATGGATCTTATTTCTCCCCAAGCAGTGTTTGAGGTTTCAGAATGGGATGTGGATACATTAGCTGATGATTTAATAGACCAGACTTCCAAAGATGTAACTTTTTCATTACAGATTATTGCAAAACTTTAGCGATATGTTACAATTATCGATAAAAAACTATTAGGAAATGATGGTGTTTCCATTAACTGCTGTTTTGCGACTAAACGTCATTTTTTCCTCTTGCGATAAATCACGACGAGGTTTACGTATATATCACAGCCACTGCACTAACCATTATTTTTAACTGAAGGAAACGTAGATATATCTTTATCTTTATCCCCATTATCCATGCATGCTTTATACTTAATTCTTGGGATGTACAGTCCATGTACAGCATGAGGTGTTTCTCGGAGGTTATAATAAGTTAAAGAATGATTGTGTGACTTTTACATATGGCAGGTGACTTGTAAATGCGAAAAAAACCTGTTTCCATAGCCGTTTTGCAATGTATTGCTTTTTCGAATTGTCTGAAAAACGACCACATGCGAGCACAAAAACTACACATGCGCAATTTGAAGGATAATAAAAACGCGGTCTTACTGTTCTGTATCTCACAAACAAGCCTCACTTTAAGATAGCAATGCCTGAACTTAATAAAAACGCCTGCCAAATGCACAAAGATTCTTAAATGTGCAACTACAGTATGTGTAATTATAATGTAACTCGTGGTTTAAAGCCATAATTTTTAGATTTACTTACTACATTTACTGTACTCAATCCAAATTAATAATTTTCTTTAAATTTACTAATTTGTATGCCATTTAAATCCAATAATGCTTATCTATGGTTTAATAGGCATTTGGGCATTTTTCCAACCCTATCTGATAGGGGAATCTAAGCATTTCACACAGTACGAATTTTGTACAAACTGGTAAAAATGTGATTTGTAGGATATCACATGATTTGTATAAAAAGAAAGCCTGGAGCTACACCCACTTAAGTTAACTCTCAGTGCAACATGATGTTGTACAATATCATGAATGAGGCAATATGCCCCCAATTTTCCAAAATCTAAAATAGTTACAAATTGTCAGGAGACTCCGTTGCACTTTTCAACTTGTCGGGTTAAAGCTGGTCACACACTGGATGTGACTTGCCATGAGATAGGGCTGATTTCAGAGAGCAGCTAAACTCCAGGCTGGGACACCAGCTCAAATCAGCTTAGGTTTGTTTGTTTTCCCTAAGGTTTAGTTTATCTTCTTGTCAATGAAGTGAAATTATGTGTGATGTGTAATAAAATTGGGATTGTTTTACCAATTACAAATTACAGGCTTCACTAAAGACTTGTTGTGATCTGAGGAACACTCCCTCTCATCTCTTATTATACAGTATATCAGTCTATCTCTCTCCACCCTATAGACCACATTCTGCCACTATATGGGATCTCTGCAGTCTAACAGAGTCATATCCCAGTGTTCAATCTGGAGTGGGTCCAAACTCCTCCAGCTAATCAGGAGCGGAGGTGTAAGAGGAGTTAAAGGACTAAAGTGGCTGCTACAACACACATATTTTCTCCCCAAAAAACTGCAGAGGATCCAGAAAGCATAAGCATGAGTGCCAAAAACCCAAGATCTCCACAGGCTTCGCCTTTAGGGACTATGTGGCTCACACACACACAGGCTGGATGGGACCCAAACATCAGTCAGTCATGTTCAGACATTGTGTGTATCTGTCCAAACCATCTGCGGTGTGTGTGTGTGTGTGTGTGTGTGTGTGTAGGCGTGGCTGTGTGTAGTTCGGCTTGCTGAAACTAGAACCTACTGTTGCTGCTTTACATGTCAATCAACATCTGTGGGAATTCACTTTTTGCACCACATTTTTCATATCAATGAATCCAACTCTGCGTATACACACACACACACACACACACAGCGGATTAAATCTTTTTCCCTGTGGACTGAGTCTCATTTTAAAATGCCCTCGATGGCAGCAGGCCAAACAGGGTCTCTTATGGGTAGTCTGAGCGAAAAATCACTCGTAACGTTTCAGAAACATTAATGTAATGCCAGCTGCTGCCAAATGCTATTCTAGCCCACTATTTATTACTCAAACTTGTTACTTTCACAGCCTCATGGCTTCAGCAGGGTTTTGCCCAGACATTCCCTTTTACCGAATGTTAAGACAGAAAGAATTTACAGACTCTAACTATTGTTGCAAAGTATCTTTGCTATTTTGTATTATCATTACATGGCTATTTAGCAGTAGTATGTATAGAAAACTTCACACTGGTTGTTTGATTTATGTATCCAATGTAAAATTCATTTAGTTTCAGGTCCACACACTCGGTACTACTCAAAATTGTGTATATATCCTGTCGAATTCAATTGTGGTGCATAAAAGAAAGATTACATTTGCTTTAACCTATAAAACATATTTAATTACTCTGAAAACTGAGCAGTTCAAGTTTGTAACTGCTATTTGATGTCATGCAGAGACTTGTAGGAAGATGCTGGACCTCAGAAAACTCTTGATTTTAGACTTAACTTTTAACATATTCAAAATATGTTCTTTTGCTGGTGCTAGAAAGTTTCAATAAAATCAGCTCCGTGAATAAATCAGTGGTGGCAGCTGTTGCATAACTCTTGGCAGAGTGCTGTAATAAATAACTATTACCTGACAATTCTAATAAACACATAATGCACGAAAAAAATTGGCATACTTTTCTTTCCTGGCAAACAGTTCAGGATGTTTCCAAAGTCATGAGCAAAGTGTAGGTCAACTTTTAAGTCTGTTGCAAAATATATGAGTGTTTGATTTTACATGTGTGGTACTTCCTAAATTATGAGGATCAAATGTCTCCATAAGAACCGTAATACCAGTAAATTTAGAAATTTTTTAGCTTATAAAACAAAGAAAGATTTATGAAAAAAAAAAAAAAAAAAAAGTTTATGTTTTGTGTGTTTAGGAGTAGGTTTACAGGAAAGGGGTAGAAAATACAGTTTGTACAGAATACAAATAATTGCGCCTATGGGGAGTCCCCGTAATGATAGGAATGAAGTGTGTGTGTGTGACCTGGTCTGGAACTCACCTACATGTTCTGTGGGCTGAATGGGACGGGTTTTTCTGGTTCTTTCCTGCGCCGCTGCCTCATAATGCTCTATTGTGTTTGGGTCAGCTAAGCTCGAGCATGAGCCGAGTGTGAGTCAAACACAGGCTTTGTGAGACCAACTTGGACATCAGCCATGTGTTAAAATGCTAGTTTTCCTGGCATCTTTGCTCTTTTTTTATGGCAATAAAACATTCAATAATGTGTCCTGTCCAGTGTTCAAACCTCAGTGGATCTTTTTATCAAGAACCACGTTTTTACCCGTCCATATGGCTTTTTGAAAGACAAAAAAAAAAAAAAAACAGGTTTGCAATAAGTTCCACAAATCATTAGTAAAAGTTTCTAGCACATAGAGTAAAGAAAGAAATAAAAACAAAGAAAATTTGTGTAAAATATATGGTAGATAAAAGCAGATGTGGTTGCCAGTACTTTACAGTCATAAATATGCTAGCTTTAATTCACTGCTGAATAAATAATATAATACGCATTGTGGTACTCTTGTGAATGATGGTGACATGGAAGGGAAGAATTATTGAATACCCTGTCAAAAATAAATATAAAAAAAAATAATAATAAAATGTAAAATCTTTGGCGAGCTCAGACAAGACCAAGTACTATCTAAATGAATGGGGGAATTCTCAAATCTCAAAAATAAGCATATTTCAAATCAGCAATAAAAACCGCCCCATGAATGTTGTTTCTTACCCTCAAATAGTGTTTAAAAGGCTTATATTTCAAGCTAGACCAGTCAATGCGCATGCCTAGCTTCGAAGTGCTCATGACTGCGCATATGCAGCTGCTGATTCATTTAACATATTTAATTATTCCAGGTTTATATAATGTTTGTTTGAATTCAACTGTATTTATTGATTTTCTGCAGGTGAGAGGAGTAAATAGAGATCTGAAAAGAAATCTTATTACGCAACTTGCGTAATAATTTGTGATTTGTGACAACATTTGTGATTTTTTTCTACTATGGGAGACCACAAATGAGCTGCAAAAAACAAACACATTAAAAAATCCTTAGGTTTTAGAAACCCTGCGTCAGATCAAACATCCTTGTTGGCACCTGAGCCCAGCTCTACCCATGATGACCCGGCCATGCCTGCTGTCAGTGGCCCCCCTCGCTTCAGACTAATTAGCAGGAGAGAGTGGATTTATGGCTAGCAAGGGATGATGCAGTGTGTGAGGTGTCCTGTAGCTGGAGTGGGGCGGCGGTGACGGGGTCAGAGCCGAAGATCTCGCCTCTCTCCTGCTCTCTAATAGCTCAGGTGGGAGATGTTTATTAATGAGCGTCTCCGTGGCGATGCGTGCCACATAAATAACAGAGCGGGGCACATTGCTTCCGATCTCCACCAAATGAATCATCTGCACGTTCTTTCCCACGCTACCACTAAGGAGTTTTATATGAGTGGGTCACAGTTAACACAATGAGTAAACTAAATAAATAACACTGTGAGTAATAAGAAATATTAGACTGTGGGTTTGCAAGCAAACCCCTCACCTGAGTATTTAACTTAAGCACGTAACTCATGCTGCACTGCAGTGAGTGATGACTCAAAACACTGTTTGCTCAAGAAAAGGAGTGCTACAGCTTTTCTTACTGAACAAGCTTACAATTCTTGCCTGGCAGAAAATATAACAAGTGAAAACAATCTCACAGGCTTATATTGAGGGGAACCAACCCAGATCTAGAGACCTGAATATCAAAGGCTAAAACTGAAAAGCAATAATTTCAGACGCTACCCAAAAAGGGCACCTTAAAGTGCTCACACAAAATCGACTCTAGAGTTTGGCATTAGCGTGATGCTAAGCTAACCGTTTAACACTGTATTAAGCATAAAAATGCACATGCCTAACACTTGCAACTGGCAACAATGGTGTTTGCTCTTAAATGTTTCTAAGCTAACTGTACACAGTGTGCTACTAAGCATAAAATTACATACCAGTAACTTTCCAATTCCAATCGTGTTTGCTGTTAGCATGTTGCAACGGTAACTGTGTTACATGCTAATATGTATAGAGTTACACATAACGTCACATAAAGTCACATAACGGCCACTATACTGTAACGAAAGAGGCGGGGCACGGATACATTTGCAGGGCTTTATTGAAATACATGGTCATACAGGTGGGGTCGAGACAACAGCAAACAGGAATGGTGGAGGCAAACACAAGAATAGTCCGGTACGGAAGCAAGGGTCATTCGATCGGCGAAGGGGCAAAGACCCCATGTAAAAATCCAAACAAAGCAGAGGTCGGTACACGGGCGAACAAAACACAAGGCTAGGTAAGAAAACACAAGGGAAACCCTTTACACAAACAACTTTTTAAATACACATGAGAACGAGATGATGAGGGAGGAGAAGCTAATCAAAAATCATAGTGACAAACAAGGGGGCAAAGACACAAGGGAACAGACATTTTCAAGTCCAGGAGAGATGCACAGGCGGAACAAGAGTAGGGATTGAGGGCCAGAGCTACACTGTTAAAAAAATCTGTAGAAATTACAGTATTACTGGCAGCTGTTTGCCAGTAACTTACTGTAGATTTAAA